>JAQGBB010001725.1:0-12614 GCA_034691745.1 Prismatolaimus dolichurus | reverse complement strand
CAAATTTGCACTAAACCATGCAGTCAAGACATGAGCTCCATGTGAAATAGGCTATAGTAGGGTAGTCTATACAAAGTTTGCGAGTCAAAATTGTCACGCCGTCAAAACTCCCTACCGTTCACCTTCCGTTCCAAAGCATTCTCCGCTTTCTCGACCAATGACGGTTGACGTTCTCGTTTAGTTGGGGTAGTCGGTACCTCCGGCGGTGTATGCGAGGGAATTCCGAACAGCTCTGGTTCGTGTATCTGCTCGTCAAGAAGAGCCCACTCATCAGCCTGACGAGCGTCATGCTGGTCATCCATCGAGCCCGGTTTAGTCCTTCGACCCGGCTCATTCATGACGGCCTCCGTCACTTCTCGAATGTCTTTCTCAACTGGCGATATGCTCGGGCGTTCTTCTCGTCCACACGTGTGCACCAGGTAGTGTGGCTTCGTCTCGTGCAGTTCTTTTTCGAGAAGTTGCCATTCGTCGTCGGCTGCAGTATGGAATTAAGTCAGCTTCAGCAATGCTCGTTCTCTTATGGTTTATCCTACCCTCACTGAGCTTGCACGCCCAGCAGAAATTCGCAGCTTTCTCGTCGTCACCAACGTCTCCCGAGGACTGCTTTGCGAGAGCCACCTCCTCTCTGCTATTTGGGGGAGTGCCAACGTCCTTTGCTTCATCGACATCACTTGGTGCCACTACTATAATTACATTTCTAATTATTATGCCGTCCAGTTGAAGGATAAATCCTTTTACGTTTCGTCGGTGGACCAACAACTTCACTTTTGGTCGAACAATTTTCGAATAGTGCCGGCATCGTCGCTCGTTTCTTCAGTATGGCTCCTTCACTACGTGAACGCTTTGCGCCCTTTGCACGCTGGGTCTCGAGTTCTTTGAGTTTCAATAAAAACTTATCACTACAAAGTGTCTTATTGCGTCTTTTCCATATGTGCTTGCAAGATGACTTACTCCAACGACGGGGCGCTTCTGAACACTCGTGGATGTGGTGTTGGTGGCTTCACTCTCTTCGGTGGCTCCAGTGGATCGTCTCGAATGTCCGGCGACATGTGTACCGTTTTTCTACCGGTTGACTTTCGTGAACTGCTTTTCGATTCGGACTCTTCGATGAGATCGGAAAGTTGCCTCGGGTTCAGTTTCATTTCGAGTTGCAACTGACTTCTGCAAAGAATGCGGATAGACTGTAGACTTATTTCTAACGCTAATAAAAGTACTCGGAGTTGGTATTCTTCGTCTTCCAGCCATCCGGCGCTTCCTTCTTCAGAGCGCTATACATTCCACGACTCGTGGGTTCCACTGGTTCCGGTGATTCAACATCGATTTTGGGCTAGACGAAAAATGCCCACACTATGTAGTACATGAATAAACTTTTACAATTTCGAGCTCCTATAATGTAACTGAATGAGCTTTCTTGAGCTATTCAGTGTTTCAGCTCATAGTTTAGTAAGCTAAGTTTGATGTCCCTTATAGCTTAACCGGGTCGAAGACCGAATGACAAGGTGCTGAATCGTTCATCGTCAACTATCCGTTGAGCTATAGCTATCGCAGAGCACAAGAATTGATAGCTAATAAGCATCGTTCAGTTTATGTCCTAGGCCCGTGGGCTATGCTTATGTGTGCAACAAATCACTTTAATTAAGCTTCTTGTGTTAGCTTACCGTGGTACTCGTACGTTGTGCATCGTCTGTAACTGTGATGCTAAGCGGCGTGTCGCCACGGAACAAATGTTTTAGCTCGCCTCCAGACTCGCTCAGATCAAGCTCGTCTTTCTTCGCATTGGCGGTGTTACCGGGCACATTTGTTCCTTCATTTTCAAATCAAGCCACTCCAGAAAATGCAAAGAGATGGGGTTGGCATCCCCCGGGGATGGGAAAAAATTCACCGGGGATTTGTCAACGAGGAAAATTTTTTTACGACAAAAAAATGCATTTTCTACCAAAATATTGGTAAAAAGTGGTGTCAAAATGCAAAATATGAGCTAACAGCATGCGAATTTATTTTATTTCTATTTGTCTTAAGCAAAATGTTACTGCCTGATTGGTTAAAATACGAAAACATTTTTAATCTACAGTTTCTGTCAGATTTACACGTGCGAGATAGGCGGGGGATTGGGGACGGCGGAAAAATCCCCGGGGATTTGCCAACCCTAAAAGAGACTGTTTACTTTATACCATTTTTCTGGACTGTTTCTGACGACGGTAAGCGATCGGTTTCCTCCAGCTTGCTTCTCAAGGCAGAATTTGCTGCCATCTGGTGACCCTGTTGTTGAACTTTCAGCGCCATCGCTCGCTGAAACTTCTTGATCACAAGCTGATCGAAGTAAGACAGCTGTGGCTTCGGAGCGAGCCATCGAATCTCAACGGCATCCGGCAGTCGAGTCATCTTTTCTGCGGAGTTACATCGATGTGATAGCCTTGCCTCGATGCGTGTAGGTTATATTTTTGCTTCAAAATGTGCACAAACAGGAGCTAACGTGAGCTCATTACACAAGTTCGCGCACCAGCATAGCAACTGAATCGATAGCTAGACGACGCTTATTATTAGCTCGGCGAATGGAAAATTAGATTTTTGTGTGCATTCATGCGCCAAGCTGCCTAGGCGCGTGATTATATCGTGTACAGCGTCTGATCCGGGCTTTGCGGACACATTTAGTTAATTAGTATATTACACCTATACGTGTATGTGTGTACACATATAAACATAAAGATTCGAAAAACATGAAAAGAGCTAATTCGATAAGCACGAGTTAGTTGTCCAATAGCGTACATTGTAGGCGTCGACATTGATTATTCACGCTCAAGTATCCCATCGGACAGCTCCCACCTATAAAAGAGAGGTGAATGTCTACCTCTTTGTAAGCCAAGGCAAACGACTATCTCGTACCCGTGCTTGTGGGCTGGCAACAGATCTGCTGTCCTGTCGCAGTCTGGATGCACTGATAACCGGAAGTGCACGGCTGAAACTGTGAGCACTGTTGAGGCACACCATTAACTAGCAACGGCTGCGAATTAGCTGGACAGCTGTTTGTGCCTAAAGTAGAACATTGTCTAACTTCTGAGAATAAAGATAAGTATTTCGGAGCTACTTGTTGGCGCCTGACAGCAGATCTGCTGCCCAGTGGTCGTCGCCGTACACTGGTAGCCTGCTGGGCATTGTTGGAACTGGCTACACTGCTGTGGTAGACCGCCAAGTAGAAGGGGCTGTGCGTTTGACGGACAGCCGCTAGCTGAACGAACACATCAGTGTTATTTTGTGAAAATGTGAATGATATTATGAAAACGCACCTTGCGAGGATGAGCAACAGATTGCTGTTCCAGGCACTGACGAAAGAACGCATTGATATCCTTGCGGGCAGCTACTCGCCAGAGGCGAACACACTTGCGGCTGCTGCGTTTGCAGGTTGAGCAACGGCGAGGTGTTTGCCGGGCAAGCTAAAAGCACGCAGCATCTCTGTCTGCATTGGGTGTGAAGACGGCGTGAGAAGCTTTTACGCACATGGAACACCTCCACCGTTTGCCTGACCGCAACACTGATAACGGAATGTGAGCTGACTCCACATACAGTTGTAGCGAATACCGGTGAGGCTAGTCGACGGACACTCACTCTGCGACGACGGAGTGCAAGTCTGTGGTTGCTGTGTGCTCGGGAGAATATAGGGAGTTAGGCCCTGTGGACATCCTGGACGAACCAAGGAGTGATATTTTAGCCAACTTATAAGCAGCTGTGTGTGGGTGCAGTATTAAGACCTTGACTGTCTGGTTGTGACGATCCTGTTGAACAGCAAACGTACTGGCCGATGGCATTCGGCTGACAGCTGTACGTCGCTGGGCACGAACTCGCCACTGACGGTGTGCAAAACTGAGGAAATCCGTTTTGCAAGTACGTGTTGGCGCTTGTGCAGACTAGCGGTGAAGGCAACAGTGACCTGATTACTCAGTCCATCCACATATGACGTCACCTGTCGAGGGGGAAGGGGGATCAAAAAATTTTCCATGGAAGGTGACGCTACGTGTAAAAGGTAGCTTATGTTTATGTGTTAAGTCAGGTGACGGAGGGGGGTTGAAAAATTTGAATTTTTATGTGACGTCATATATGGATGAGCCCCTACACGAAAATTACCTCCACTTGGCGCCGTTGATTGCGAACAGCAAAAGTACTGTTGCGGGAACGACGAGGGCGACAGCTGGCAACTGTATCCCTGTGGACACGTGTTCGCCTGGAGCGAGCAAGGCTGGGGCTGGTTCCCGAATAAGTAGGGCGTTGTATTCACCGGACAAGCGCCTATAAAAGAACCGCCCGCGGCTACTTCCTAGTTTCTGAAGTCGTGGCTTCGAGTTTGTACCAGTTTGCGTTGTCGGGTTTGACGGTTGGCCACAGCAGAGGTACTGACCAAGCGCAACCGCCGACGCCTGACAGTTATAGCCAATGGGACACTGTTGCGAGGCAATGAAAATGCTACACGTCTGCGGCTGATTAGTTCCCGGGATCAGATATGGTTGTAAGCTCCCAGTACAGCCGGAACTTTGACCTATAAACGCTACATAAAAACAGAGAGGACATCGAATCTCTTCATTACTTGTTTGTGCCGAGCAACAGTAGTAGGTCTGTAGACTTTGGGCGCCCATCACACAGTTGTAGCCTTGTGGACAACTCGGAAAAAGAGTGCTGCACATCTGCGGCTGACCGTTGTTCAGCAGAGGAGATCCGGTTGAGCAAACGCCTGTGACAAAATGGAGCTGTGACTCTTGAAGCTGTGCCTACTGCGTGAATCCTCAGGTATACCATCGCGTTGAACAATGCCCTCTTGCTGTGGAGCAGCTGTGGCGTTGACGCACGCTTGTGTGTTGTTATTGTATACTTGACCCTCGGGGCAGTTCCACTGCCGTAGCTTCCTTCAATCAAAGGGACTAATGCGAATCTTCAGTGTGAGACATGAGATTATTACCCTGTAAGCCCACAGAAAAGATAGCTTTGTGGATCATTGGGCACAGGGTAGTGGACATCGCTGGACGAGTCACACGGGCTTCCTGCGCTCTGAGCGAGCACAAGTGTTCCAGTTAGTGCTAGAAGCAAAGAAGCCAAACCGTCTTCAATAAATTACGAATCTGTCTCTCGATTTCGCATACCGGAGACGAGAAGAGCGCAGAGAAGCGGTGACAGACTTTGACAGGCCATCATCGAGGATGCTCACAGGCGAATGTCGGCGAACTCTTTTTCAACTCACCCGAGAACTTCGTCAGCTATCGAGTCTGAAGTGGTGTGTTTCGGCGTGTTTGCCTTTCGATATGATGCCCGATTGTAATTCTCTCCTTCTCCTCAGCGATTTGTCACCATTGTCCGACGTGGGATGAATCGCGTCTCGCGAGGTCCGGTTTGCACTTTTCTCAAGTATGCTCGAGTCTTCGTTTTTTGCCTGTTCTGTTTGTTTTTATCGTGTTGCGGCGATGAAGCATGGCATTGGGCGATGCGATTGTTGCCACCCCCATGTGAACGCCCTCCGCGCAAAATCTCGCTTCTTTGTGTCGCACCGGAGAAGAAAAAGCGGTGGGATTAGCTGCTTCGACGTCAGCAGACTCCAACACCATTCCTTCTGCAATGCGCATGTCACATCCCACGAAGCTTAGCGTAATGGGAGTGGCAGGAGGCGCTAGTTGTAAAATTTCAGTGCTTTGCTCGGCCTTCCCACCTCATCGTTTTGAAACTGATGACCGACCAAGACTACTTTTGTCGAAACTTTATGTACTTTGGTCTAATGCCTATAATATTCTGTCCCCTCTTTTAGCAAGTCCTGCCTGGTGAAGCCATATTTGGAAGCATGCCGGGTGGTAGTGCTTTAGGCTCTAAGTGGAAAAGTACGGTCGATATCGCGAGCATAACGACAACGACCGTGTGGTGGACGCGATTCCTGATGCTAATGTTTTACCTTCACCGCGCTTGACCTACGCTCAAGGACACACTAGAACTTCTGCAGAGCACGTTCGGCTACAAGTGGCAGAGCAGTGCTTCCAAGTCGTTCCCTGGCATCCCATTTTACTTCACTTGCATACATCGAAAACGTCGACACAAAATTTGCCCGTAAAACATAGTACACCGATAGAGTTCATTTTTGTCGTTAGCACTTTAACCCTAGAATTAGAACAAACAGCAACAGCGTAGGACGAGTACAAGTTTTAGCTAACTACGTATAAACATTCGAATTTATTGCTTCGAAGATCGAACGCCTTCGTGTGCTTCCTTAGTCCATTTATACGTTAGAGCAGCTGAATTAGGAAATATCAGATTCTTGGGCGTACTACTGTACCTCAATTCAAAATTTTGAACTCAAGGTGTCCATTTTCGAATTTCATGAAAGCGGTGAATGTAGAGTATCTAGTGCAAAAAAATGCGTCTTAATCGGTTGCTCCTACCTCAAGATAATTTGTCCACAGACACTCACTCACACGGACAGAGGTCATCGCAGTAGTCTCCACGTGTAAGTGGGACTAATAACCCCCCAAATAGCATGTGTTGTGAATAAATTTGCATTTTTGCGTATGTTCTTCTTTATCGTAGCTGAGGAGTAGCAGAGGAGAATTTCTACAAGTATTTAGAAAATATGTAAAACCATTAGCAGCATACTTTATACAAATCGACGTAAAGCATGATAAGCGCGAGTTTTGAAGATAATGAGGTAATTTTATTTTTTATTTTATTTGCATAATTTTTTGCAATTGTGATTATTTTACTTCTATAATTTTTTCTTGATTTGCTATGTTATGTCATTTTTATGATCATTTCTAATTTTTGGCATGCTTTATCCCTATTTTTATAGAAAATTAACATTTTTTACAATTCTTCTTGATTTTTTATTTTTTGTTGCTGTTCGTTATTTACTCCCACATACTATGCAAATTCTTATATAGTAAAAAAATTAAGGCTAAATGGCTGAAAAATTGTTGCACTTTAGTGCGGAAAGTTTCTGCAAATATTTCTCTTTTAGATGTCCCGTAATTTCTCTCATCAACAAACGACATTAGTTTTTTAATTTTTTTAATAAATGTAATGTCAATCAAGCTTTTGTAAACAGTGCTAACGACGTAGGCTTATTGTGAAAACACGATTATATGCAAGCTTGTAGCAATATCCCTTCTTGCCGCCTTCGCGAAAGCTGACGTCTGTATATTCTACGAACGTTTTACTGCCAACGAAAAAAGATCGAGGAGCCGTTTCCAGAGCTGTCTTCCAGCTGAAAGTGAACTTCCAGCTGAATAATTCATAAGTTTGACGTCGTACCAAAAGCGAAGCGAGACCGACACTAAATGGTGTTAGCGCACGGACAGCGCATCTGGACAATGGAAGTCACGCAGTCATCATCTGTTGCCGTACGTACAGGCGTTGTGCAATGCTAAGCAGTCTGCATACTTTGCCGTGCTGCTTTTTCGACACGTAGCAACGACTGTTTGTCTACATGTACTCGGAGAATATGTTAATCCCAATTTGATATCAAAATCTGTTTATTAGGCTCCCTGATCGTTGACTGAAAATCGGAATCGCTCAAACCATAAAAGTTCCACAAATATGGATCAAAAGCGTCCGCAACGATATATCGTCGAGAACGGAGCCTCTGCACTGCCGGACGTACCGACGCCAATCGCTGAGAACGCAAACGGACTTGTGAACAGGCGACCCAGCCTACTAGCACTGGATCTCATTCGCCAACGTGTGAAAGCGTGGAATCGAACGCCGGAAATTGTGAGGCTGAAAAACGCCAAAGGCGGACGTCGATTTCAGTTCACGGAATTGGGCGATTTTCGAGCAGCTGATTTCGGCAACAACGTGTCGGACTCTGGAGTTGCTTCTAGTGGCGCAAGCTCCGAAGCGACGCTGCCTCCTCTTTCTTCGAACGGCAGTGAGGAAAGCGGTGCTGCTGCCAAGAGAGCATCCAATCAGCAGCGTTCACAGTTTGCGCTTCAGGGCAAACGCAGAGCTGCAGCAAATCAGCTTCCGCCACTGCCGTTTACTATAAAATCCTCTCTTAAACGTGACAGGCTTGTGTACGACGTGTGCAGAGATGATGCTGGCAGGATAACGAACACACTGTCGAGGGTAAACGATGGAAATGCATCAAAAAAGGAGCTGCACCATTTGAGACGCTCGAGCTCTCTCGGGTCTCTCGTACTACCCACTCACGTGCATGCAGCCGTCCAGTTTCAAGTGGGACCGTTCTCAAGGCGAGCGTCCACCGACGACGTCTTGAATGATTACATGACGCCAATCAAGTGTCGCCACCCATTGCACCTTTTCATCGTCAGGTCGGATTCTCGCATCCGCAGGCGCCAACGTGAGCAATCATACGAGCAAAAGGCAATCGTGGTCGAACCGCATGAAGTGCCAGAGCCCGTTGTGGTTCAGCCGAATGCGGTCGAGCCCGGGCCAGCACCGAAGCTGATTGTGGTCGAACTACATCCGATTGAGCCGAATCCAAAGCCAGAACTGATTGTGATTGAAGCAGATCCAGAGCCAGAGCCTATTGTGGTTCAAGCGAAAGATGTGATCAAGTTCAATCCGGGACCGAAGCGAATAATTGTGCCGGAGCCAGCAAAGCCGAAAATTCTTCCGGTTCAGCCGGATATAGATGACAGTCTGACTGTGGTCGAACTACATCCAATTGAGCCAAATCCAGAGCCAGAACTGATTGTGCTTGAAGCAGATCCAGAGCCAACGCCGACAGTAGTTCAACCGAATCCACCTGCGTCGACTGTGGTCAAACTAGTAAAGCAAACACAGGCCCTCAGCGTCACACAACTGATCTCTCAAGCCTTTCGTCCAGAGACGCCGGTCAGCATCAAGACGCAAACATCACGGCCCCCTTCAGCGGTTACCCACCGAATGCAGACGTCTCCACCGCCGTCGCCAACAAACAAAAAGTCTCAGACGTCTCCACCTCCGTCGCCAACGAACAAAAAGTCTCAGACGTCCCGACCTGTGTCGCCAAGTCACGTGCGGGTGCAGACCTCTCCACCAACGCCACGACATAAAAAAATACAGACGATAGATCCACCAAGCATCCGGCTCACCTATACTGATCATCAGCCTCCATCCACGCTGAAGCCTGAAGATCCACCACAACCTGCTCTAAAAACTGAAAGCGACAAGGGCACGGATGTTGAATATTCTTGGACAAAGACCAAAGGCCGAGTTGCAGCAAACATAACGGCAGGCTGTATCAACGCTCAGTTCTTCAACGCGCCTCTGTTGAACATCTCAGCAACCGCCTGCGAAGAGTGGCTCCGGCAGTCGTTTGCCGAACGCTACGACGAAATATTCGCGCCGAAGCGCGTCGCACGAGCCATACCTTTGTCTACGATCGCATCGAACTTCTCCTTGTCTACGATCGCATCGAACTCCTCCACGTCACCGCCACCTCATCACGTAGAGATCACCGAGCTTCAGATGGCTTTCATCTGGACGTCGATCATCGCAGCTCTCGCATTCGGCTCGCTAGCAGGTGCACAGGTACAATCGCACCGCTTTGCCGCGAAGCACAGTCGACGAAAAGTGCTCATCTGGGTCTGCATCATCAACATCGTCGGACTCCTTCTAGGTATACTTTCAAGGCAGGCTAACAGCTTTGAGATATTACTGATTAGCCGATTCATCGTCGGCATCTCAATCGGTTCGGGCACCAACGTTGCCGAGATGTTGCTCGTCGAAACGACGCCGAAGGCGCAACGGAAGCAAGCCTTACAGAATCAGCAACTATTCGCAAACGGGAGCGACGTCGTTGCCTTTGCGGTCACACTGACGTCTGCTCTCGGTGGCACCGAGCGATGGCAGTACTCGTTTACAATTCCGCTCTTGTTCAGCGTCGGTCTTCTTATGATGCTCCTGGCGCCTTCAATTCTTGTGAAGCGGTTCGGATTGAACGTCGACGACGCGGCGACGAAGACGTGCCTGAAAGCGCTGCTCTTCTACGAGACGCCGTACTTTCTCAAAACCGAGGAAAAAGCGGGAGAAAGTGAAGCCGAGAAGGACGAACGAGTCAAAAAGGCTATCGAATTCTATCATGGGAAAGACTACATTGTGGAGGTAATGAAAGAGCTGGCAGGCGGCGCCGACGAGACGCCAGCGCGTCAAGGAGACGTCGAAGCCGGTGCTGTTCAGGCACAGTCAGGCGGATGTTGCAAGTGCCGAGTGACGACGTGCTGCTGTGAAGCAGACTTTTGTTCCTCTCTCGAGAAAAGATCGTCGAAACAGTGGACCGCAGTGCTTCTTGTCGTAACGCTTAGCGGCATGGACCTCGTTTCTTCAGTAAGCTCACATTGGCGCCTTAGGTGGATTTCGTATTCCAACATTTTTTTGTGTTCTAGTATTCGACGAACATGTTTAAATCGTCAACTATGTCACCCGACTTCTCCGAGTACTCAACCCTATCCGTCGGCTTTAACAAGTTCGTTGCTCCAATCTGCATTCTTCACTTCCTTCCGCGCGCGAAGTGGCCGAAAGGAAAGCTCACCGTCGCACTCGCCATCGCTACCGCCGCGTCGATTCTCGTTCTCGTCTCGGCGAACTACACAAAGTCAACCGCCGCTGCGGCGGGTGTTGCGCTCTACCAGGGAGCACTCGCGTTCGCGAAGAGTTCGAGTGCTGGTCATTTTCTCGACGAAAAGAAGCACGGCGAATCGAAGCCGACGCTCTACGCAAGGGTGCACTGGCTATCGAGCTTTCTGCTTCAACTATTCTATCTGCCTTTCAAAGAAGCTGTTGGCATCGCGTTGAGCTTTCTTCCACTCGTCGTTGCTTGCTTTGCGACGCTAGTCTGCATTTCCCTGTACGGATTGCCAAAGGAATTTTCGGACAAGCCGAATCCACAGCCACCTGCGCCGACTGGGATTCAACCGAATCCACAGCCACCTGCGCCGGCTGTGGTTCAACCGACTGCGCAGGCGACGAGAGTGAACAGCGCAGCAGCCGATCAGCCAACTGGCGCCGCGTCAGCACACATTCCTGCAGTTAACATCGGGGACGTCATTCAGCTAGTTGCCGAGTTCGGCCAGCATGTTAGTGAAGAAAGGCAGCTAATTGAGGATAACGGCGGAGAATCCGGACGTGAGGTCGAGCAGAATGTCGCAAGCACTTCAGCTGCGATCGAAGACGATGCTGGTGAGGACATTAGAGGAGACGAGCAACTTGAAATGCGCCCGCCTGCTGCCGATGACAGTCGACCTGGAGACAAAGAGAGCATATAAAGGAGCAGTGTCGATGAAGGAAGCGAAGCGGAGGCGGCTTGCCAAACATTCGCGTCGAGTGGACGAACCCGATTTACGTTATATTGATGCCGTCTAGGACGTCCGGGTGACAGTGATTTCACAGCTGTTCTGCTTGGGAGCGAAAAGCACCCGCTTGCTGCCGTTGTACGCTGTGATGAGGCTATCATAGCACGTTCGGAGTACGCATGCAGCATCGAGCACTAAGCATAGGGCTCGACGTGGCACAGACGTCATAGGTGTATACCTGCAGCACTGTAGTTTCCACATACCGATAGTCGTCTTATTCGATGCCACGAGAACCTGAACGCATGCGGCCTTCGGCTTCCAGTCACACGTGTACGCGCTGTTTACCGTCGCCTCTGAATGCTGCTTCGCACAGTCGTCAGGGGCGAAAGGAATGATTACACTGGAAGCACTCCCTAGAGGGGCGCCCATACGGGGGGGCCAGGGTGGCCCGCCTCCCCCCCAACCGGTTGAAAAAAGGAAAAATGTCAAATAAGACAAAAAAAAGCGACCGAAATGATATTTTACAACTGAAATCCACCACAAATGGATGAAAATAGCAAAAATTTTATCTCGCTACGCTCGGCATATGTTTTGAGTACAGTTTCCGCAGATTGCCTTGCTCGATTTTTTTTTCAAAATTTTTTTCTGTTGATCTGGCCGTGTAGTTCTCGATGAGAGGAGCTCAAATGTGCCATCCTTTTCGCGCTCCTATGTTCCGACACAGAGTTATAGGCCGCCAAAAATTTTGGGTCCCCTAACCGAAAGTCCTATGGGCACCCCTGTCTTAATATTGTGCCGTCGAATGACGTCAATATGTTGACGACTGGCTCGGTGCCAAAGGTATTTCTGAAGACCCCTACAAGCTTCGTCTCCTTCATCGTGCCTAAAAGCAGTTGCTGCACTAACAAGAAGAAGAAGATAGCAGCAGCAGCTTGTTGTGTATTTAATAAATAGTTCGCACCGCTACAAACTTACAGCAATTGTAGCACTTCGTGTACGGGCTTTCACACGGAGCGAGGACTGGGCGCGAAGATGACCACAAGGATGCTTGCAAGTCATGTCTTCTGTCGATGTCGTTGATTTGGTATTTTGATATCAAATTGCAGCAGCGGACACACACACACACACACACAGCTATCAGAGACAAGAGCGGGATAAATGCACCCGTACAGAACTAACGTACTGAAGCAATATAGAACAGCAATGGCCGTGTTTCATAAGCTTTGAAACTTGTGTGAAACACGGCCAATGTGGAACACGCAAGAACGCATTACGGTAAAAAGTATCTTTACATACCGTAATATACTCGTTGGCTACTTATACGACTTGCAGAGTGAATATTTCTTTAACTACAGGTTT
>JAQGBB010001724.1:0-12617 GCA_034691745.1 Prismatolaimus dolichurus | reverse complement strand
CCCCCCCCCCCCCCCCCCCCCCCCCCCCCCCCCCCCCCCCCCGAAAAGAATACAAAGGAGCACGACCGGGGAGTGAGGGTGGTTGAGAGGAGCACGTGTTCTTTTTGAGAAAAAAATTGGAAGAACATACAGAAAACCCTCGGAAATAGTGTCAAATTTACCATTATTTGGAGGATACCGATGAGAAAATTTAGGGCTTTTCGAGCATATTTTTCCACTTGCGTGCTAATTTCGAGCACAAAACTTGTCTCATCTGAAAGAAATTGGACGTGCCGATCCGTACTTCCACTTACACGTCCAAAAATTCACAATTTCTAATGCATAACGATTTGCGATCTCAAAAGGTCTTTTCTGAAACGTGTTCTGCAACGCGAGCTTTCAAAGAAAGTCGATCTAGTAACTTCGGAACAGCTTTATTCGCTCCCGTTCAACCGAATAAAAATGCGCGAGAGGTTTACGGTCCAAACCAGGGATCAAACTTCGGACCCTCTGGGTGCCTGAATTCACATAGTGTCACGACGTTACCCAACGAACTTCAGCCAAATCCGTCACGGCGTTCTCGAGTTATGTTCAAAACAGTTTGAAAATTTGTGCCTGTGGGCCTCAAACTACCGATAACAATAAATTTTAATGCACATTTTTGTCGACGTCTGTGCAGCTGATTTGAGAGAGACGAAGGAGAGGGAAACTGCCATGGTGCTTGAAACCTTTCTGCAACGATCTGAGTAAGCCGTACGATGATTTCAGCAATACATAGAAGACAGTAACTGCAATTAGAGAAGAACAACACTACAAATTTAGACAGATTAGCTGAAAACGAATTGCTAGTAAAGTTCTCTAGTAAATTAAAGTAAAGTAAAGTAACGGCTTAGTCTTTACCCAAACAGGCTCATACCATCGGGAAAAAGGAGCGATAATTCCCACCTCGTGCGTGCGAAGAACGGAAAAATTTTAACCGCTCAAGAGTCGCGCCTTTCTTCGCTGCTGGAAACCAAACGGGGCCGCAAAGCACTGCATTCCTTTCTTTGTCTACCTCGTACGTCATGCACTTCAGCATCGTCATATCCGTTTAGTAGGCGTACTCATCTCTCTCTGCCAGCAGACTTCTTGAAATCTTCGTCGATGGCAACCGGTGTCACGTGATCTCGAACATCTGCTGCTCCGGCAACTCGTGTTGATTGCGATGTACTATGCACGGTGATTATCCATTTCTTACTTTCTTAGCGTCGTCAACAAAATCTCTTACGTCATCGTCCAGATGGCATCTGTCACGAAATCAGAATCCTTATTCATACGGTTGCTTTGCTTTCTTAAGACGCTCCTCCATCGAGTCAAACCGTTGCTCCATCATCTCAAACCATTGGTACACTTGCTCACGCAACTCCAGCGTCTCTTTTGGCGACCAGTTAGCAGACGACACCAAATAGTCGATCTTCACAGATGAACCGGAAGTATCCGCAGCGGGATGCGCACACCTTTTGCTTTGGTTCGACCGCTGTCGAAAGCGTTGCGCCATTTTCCGAATTGCAAAAACGGGCACATGGATTAGACCAGCAAACGAGACCCCCAGGTAAAGTCCGAGAATACCACCGATTTGTGAAACGAGATCAGAAAATGTCGTCGATAGCTTCTCCTTCACGACTGGAAACGTAAAAGACTGCGCCTGCAGAGCCAGCGAGCTCCGGAACTCGTTGCGAACATTACCCGCTTTCTTTTCGCGAGCCACTGTCGAGATAAACGTTCGCGCGCGGCAGTCTGGCAAACACATGTCGTAGCCTCCGTAGCAGCGCTCATCCCAAGCGCGCTCCTCGCTCAAGTTCATCTTCGTGCACGCCTCTACATAGTCGACGAGACCGGAAGCTTGCTCGGTTTCTGTAGTCGCGTTTGTGTACGGACATGCAGTTACATTCTGCGTTCCGCTGGGCTCGTAAGCTGTCGCGAAGTAGAGCGGGTAGCAATTACAAAGGCTAACAAGTAGTCGCGTGTAGCATCTCTGTATACAATCGTAACGACGTTGCTGTTTCGAGCATGGCTGTGACCGCTTCTCGCTCGTCCTTTGAAAGTCGCCCAACACTGTGAACGATGCGGTCACTCTTTCAGGGGACTCGTTTGTGTACACAAGTTCCACATAGCTGTTCTCGTTCTGGTTGTCAGTCTGCGCTGTTCCACTAAAATCCACAGACACTCGTTGCCGCTGTGAGCGTCTGGCGTTCCACGATACGTGCGCGTGGTCGTCCAAGTCGGCAAATTTCAATGGCACATCGCTGTATTTGAAGGTGATATAATCTGGTCCAAACACGAGAATGTGCGAAGGCGTGCATAGTGACAAGCGCTCTCTCCCCGAGAAGTAACTGTGAAAGTAGGCGGAGAATTCGGCGTTGCGGCAGAACTGACATGCAACAAGCTTTAGAAGCGTCACGAAGTCGACCCTCTCGGCACGCAGTCGTGTGTATACTTTCTCAACGGCCGAGCGGATAAGCCCAAAGTTAGGCCTCTGCTTGAACTGAGAGGCCCAATCCACTCGGTCGTCTTCTGGATACTGCGATGGAGAAAGCACAGCGCGTTCTCCGTATGTCATGTCATGCAGAATCGTTGCAAAAAGATCAAAGAGTGCTGTTCCAATCACCAGATTGGCGCTTTTGTACGTTGAATTTTTGAAGACGGCTAAAAAATCTGTTAGCATTTGCTCCAGTTCCGCATCGGCCGGTAGTTCGCTAAAATCGGCGACCCACAGTCCATGAGTGAACGAAAACGTCGGCGCCGAATCGAGAACGATCACAGAATTTGTCACTGCGAGAGTACGCGAAAGAGTGTCACCCTCCAAGAACGCAAGTGTGACGCTCGATACATCGCGAACAGTACAGTAAGCAAAACAGCACGTGCACAGTATCCAGAACACGGTCTCGAGACGACCGATGCGACGGCGAAGAATGCTAGGACCGTAGATACCGGTCTCCTCAGCAAACTCTTCTACGATGTCTGCAAGCTCTGAAGAGATGTTCGCGTTTCTGGAATCACTCATAGTCGCTGTCGCCTGATGCGCAAAAGACAAATACGTATGGACTCAAAACATAAACTGCGGATTCGTTAGTCGTATTTTAGAAACAAGTAGCAAGGTACACCTGCCACTTACAAACTGCAACTGGACAAGAGAAGCCGCACATAACTGCATCTTACCTTGTGCCAAAGAAGATGTCCGACCTAGCGATCATCGAGCGTCATTGACGACACGCGTTTCGGGTGACTTGAGCACAATTTGCTGCAACAAGAACTAATTGTGCGCGATATGAGACCGCGATGCAAAATTAAATGTAAACACCGATTCCCTTCGGGCCAAAAACAATTTTTAACCGTTTGAGGTAGTTGACCCGAAAATCACTACAACTAACAAGAGGAAATGTGCTTATCACCTTCATCGCCGTCATTATTAAGCAACCTTCCTCATCTATTTGTAGACGCGTGCATCAAGGGGAAATTTGTAAACTACGGAGAACGGGGGAACGATGAGCAACGGGGTCACAGAAGAAGTTTCCCACGCGGAAAAACATGAAACGGATAAATGGGGAAGTTTCTAAAAATTTGGTCAACGATCAACTAGCTAAAATGGCGATGGGGCTAACGGGTCGACGGTTTGATTTATCGACGGGCCGCGTGAGCGCACGGATATGCCCTAGTCAATTATGTCAAAAGCAACCGATCTTTCATCCAGCAAAATCATCTGATTTCAGCTTCGAGCCTTCAGCGCGTTTTTATTGTGAGATCGATGGAGCGCTGCAACTGTGCTCATCTAGGCAGCACTTCGACGAAAAAGAACGAGAATGCCCAACAACGCGATGTTCACGTTCTGACTCCGCTTACCATCGCCTGTGGCTTGCCGGGTGACTTCAGCTGAACCGAACAATGCCCGAGACAAAATCGTTCATGGCGGCAAATTTCAGATCAAATTTGAAGCAAGTCTGTGTAGCTATTCTCGATTTTCCTGCAAAAGTTAACCTTTTGGAATAAAATTTTGCAAAGTTTGAAAAATTTTTGTAACCTGCAAAAACGTTTCTTGGGAACACTTCTAAAAACCTGCCTTGTGGTAGAGGTTGGGACGAGCTGCGTTGGGCACTGCTATTCTGATTTTCGGAACGCCGACCGCTTTTGGTAATTTCAGTTTCATTCAGACCTGTGGAATTCCGATAATTTTTGAGTTCGAAATTCCGATTCGAACCTCAACCACCTTTTATTTTTCTGATTCCGATTTTCGGAATTCCGACTACTTTTTAGGCCTGTCGCAAGGGGAAGTGTCGTTCTCTGCCTTTCAGCGCCCTAGCGGGCGCAATAAGGAAGCTTTCGACCTCATTTATTTCTTGAATGTATTCTGAGATATGGGCACCGAGTAATTAGATTATGTACCCTGGAGTCGTTGAGCAGCGTCATTCATTAAATCCACTTCCATGTGCAAATGGAATATTCCCATGTAACTCAAGAATACATTGCCTGATTTGGCTGAAATTGGTGGATAACATTTAGGCACTATATTGTGTTAAGTTCACTGTCGACGGCGGTTTTTGACATAAGTGGTTTCAAGCTCACTTGCACGAATTTTATAACTTTGTTTAAACATAAAGCGTCACGTTGTGAAACATATGTTGTGTACAACAGTTTACAAAAAATTAGCTGAGTGTTGTGTAAAACACTTCACAACAGTTTACAACACATTTTTTTCGCCACGACCGGCGAGCTTTACACAATGGAGTTCGACCAACGGAGCAGCTAAACGGAAACGCAGGTGTGGTCGGGCGGCGAAAATATGTTGTGAAGTGTTTTATACAACGCAAATGATGAAACTTGATACCTGGGGAATGTGCGTTCAGCCAAATTTCAGCCAAATCAATTAAGGCGTTTACGAATTATGCAAAAAACCATACTTGACGTGGACATAGTGGATCGTCCAGTTCAGCATGTAATACGCCTGCAAGGCCCATCTGCAAACCCATATCTAGTTTTCGATCGAGGTTCAAGCCTGCAAAAGTTTAGCCCGTTAGCTTCCTTATTTTAACCGTTATCGTTAACACATACGGAAGGACGACACGACCCGCCGCACAAGGTCAACTGATTTCGTCAGTGGCACTAAAAACGCGCTAACTAAAATATGCGCGTTTGTTTAGCATGGATTGCGTTTATGAGGCACTGAAACCAACCGCACAACGGCTGGTGTTTCAGATCTGGATGTTCGTTGACAGCCACTTCAAAAACCAATTTCGCTACTTGGATGCTATTACGTTGAATACACTTTCCGTGGCTGGCACATTTCGAACATCGATACCCAGTAGTAGTGCCGTGTGCAAAATTCAGTGCGCATGCAATGCAATGTTTGCTTGTATACATAGCTTGCAGAAAGGCAGCCTTTTTAGTTAAAGCCAGGTCTTGTTTCAGAAAATGAAAGGTGATTGGCAGTAGATCTTCGCCTACTCGTTTCGCTTCATCACATTATTTACTAAACAGAGTAACCATATCCTTGATATTATATTGAGTGCTTGCGCAAACTGGAAGCTTTCATGCTTGCCGCTCACGTTTCGTCGCCCACGTTTTTTAGTGAAATTTACAAACGTTAAGGTAAAGGAAACACGAACGGTATGCCTACGACTTTAAGCAAGTAACGAAAACGGTGCACAAACGCACAGCTACACACAGGCGACGCGGGCCGTCACGTGAGGGACGTTGACTTGCGTTACTTAGTCTGTTTAGAATTGGATACGTGAAAACCATGCTATAAAAGTGCAGTAAACAGCGTGGCGCATAAAACTGTAAAACTGCAACTTATATAGGTTTATGCGCCAGCCTGTTTATTGTGACTTGCGTCTGTGCGCGCATCACACCATTATTGGTTCTGCGTCCCTCAACGCTCGTTCCAACATTAGTAAGCCGCTTACTTGACAACAGTCAAACGTTTCTATCATAGCATGCTAGAAATTGTCCAAGCCTTAGCGATATTCAAACAGGCTAATGGCAATAACAATAGACGTGCAAGTTAAATTGTCATAAAATTCTCAAAGTTTCTAAACATTAACAGCGCGTTTGTGTAGCGATTTAGAATGGCTTCATTATTCCACTACCCGGAGTTGTCGAATTTGCTCGAAATTTCCACAAATCTTCTTCAACGCCTTACTATAAACAATCGAAAACTGGTTTTCGGATTTTCGCTCTTGACGTGCTGTGTCAGCCGATCGCGCAAAACGAGTTTTTCGAGATTTTTTATTTTTGCGAAATTGAGTGTTTTTACAAAAAATTGCGCACCTCTGAACCGATTTGGCCGAATCATAGCGCGTTCTGCTCATGAGACCATGCTTCAAACGACGACGAAACAGTTTTGAAAAATTTCTTTTCAGCATGTGTAATGTGGAATGCACTATTGCAATGAACCTAACTTCGTTTTTAATTTGTTTTCTGGGGCATGGCGCTACTCCCACACAACTTTACGATTTACTTGATTGTCTTTTTGGCGTTGGAACTACGAAAACAACCCACACGGCAAAACATGCAGATCTATTACATTAACACACCCAACACCTCAGCCAAATGATGACGTGGCTTGACAGCCAGATATTTACGGTATCTCAGATTGACGTTTTCTACTTAAATCGTGAATTAAATATTGCGTGCGCTTTTTATGCTACTCATACAGTACTTTTATGGCGGCTAAAACCTACGTGCTCTGCATTCAAAACAAGCTAAGTCTGAACGACCATCATAACAGAGGACATTGGCGATATTGTTATAATTGGAGAGCAATAAGTATAAAAGTTCAGTGTCTGCTTCCGTGCTCAGAGCAAAGTAGACTCGTAAAGAGTTGAGAGTCTGACCAAAACTCTTCTGCAAAAATAACAGCTACATACACTGCAAAGCAATTTGCGCTCCAGCGGAAGCACTAGCGCAAAGAAGCGGACAACCGTTTTCACGCTGTTTTTTCGCATCATCTGCTGCTCAAAATGTGCTAAGGTTAATGAAAATCCGTTCACAAGAACAGCAGTGGCGTAGATTTCTATAAGCCAACTTAAAGTTGCAAAAATTCAAATATAATGTCAGCGACCTGCACTCAAACTGGTCAAACTCCGCGTGCCCATAACGAAAAGCGACGTTCTCGGTGCAGCTCGAACTGCCTTGAAATAAGCAAAAACCTGCTGCATTCGGCCCACTGGGCCCGAGCCGCGTACGAATATGCGAGATCAAAATGTAAGAAAATTTTATTTGCAAAAAAATCGGTTTCAGAGTGCATTCTAGACTACGCATGACTAAAAAGAAATTTTTAGAAACTGTTTGCGTCATCGTTTGAAGCATGATTTTATGAGTAAAATGCGCTATGATTCGGCCAAATCGGTTCAAAGATGCACAACTGGCATAATTTTTCGTGAAAACACTCATTCTCGCAAAAACGGAAAAATCTCGTTTTGCGCGATCGGCTGTCAAGAGTGAAAATTGGAAAACCAGTTTTCGATTTTTTATAGTTAAGCTTTGAAAAAGATGTGTGGGAATTTTGAGCAAATTCGACGGACCCCAGGCGGTTGGATTCTAAGTCGCTACGCAAACGCGCTCTTAATTTTACAATCTAGTACGTCAGGTTTACGAATGTTCATTTGTGAAACTAAGGCATTTGCATTTTATCCGCTGATTCATCACGTGATCGAGTTGCTTCTCCATTGTCTGAAAACGCGACTCCATATGTTCAAGCAACTGGATCACTTGCGCATCTGTGCACAATGAGCTGACTCCAACACTGCTAGTTCGCAACTGACCATTGTCTACTGTCGAAACATGAAACGCAGACCGTTTTCTTTCATGCACAAACGCCGTCCCGCGATTCGAGTAGCGACGTAGGTGCTGCGCTGCTTTTCGGATCGCAAACACAGGAACGTGAACGAGCGCTGCGAATGAGATTCCGATGTAGAGGCCTAGCATTCCACCAAACTGCGAAATGAAGTCGTCGAACGTCATCGACAGCTTCTCCACCACAAGCGGAAACATGAATGACTGCACCTGAATTTGGAGCGTGTTGCGACTGCTGTTTGCCTCTGTCTCGCGCTCAACCGTTGCGACGAACGTCCGTCTCAAGCAATCCGGCAAACACTTCCCGTAGCAGCGAGAGTCCCACTTTCGCTCCTCGCTCAAGCTCCTTCGAGCGCAATGAGCAAAGTACTCTACAATGCCCTGTTGGCGTGAATTATCAATTTTTGTCTCATTACAATAAGGACACATTGAGATATCCGCTGAGAGTGGTTCATAGGCTGCTGCAAAGTAAAGCGAATAACAGCCGCACAGATCGATAAACTGCTGTGTGTAGCAACGCTGCAGGCAATCATAGCGCGTTAGCTCACTTGAGCAATCGCCGGTTTTTTCCTCCACTCGTCTGAACTCACCAAGAACCGTCAGCGATAGAGTTAAGTATTCGCCAGGCTCTTTGTACGTGAGCATTGTGAACATGCTCTCGTTCTCGTTCACCGTCTGCGGCGTTCCACTGAAGTCTACATAAACTGTTCCCAGTGACGCTTTGTCGTAGCTCCACGAAATGATCACTTAGTCGTCGATGTCGGCAAACTCCAGTGGCGCATTTCGGCTATACGTGAACGAAATGTACTGTCGTCCAAACGAAAGCATGTTCTCAAGCTGGCACGGAAAAATGATCTTCTTTCCAAACATGTAGCTGTTGATCTCAATAGAAAACTTAGCGTTGCTGCAAAATCTAGCGGCGATGAATCGTAGAAGCGCGGAGAAATCGGCGTGGTCGGCTTGAAGTTGTTTGTACACCTTGTCCACTGCCCAATGGATAGGAACGAAGTTTGCTCTGGTCTTGTACTGAGACGCCCACGTCGTGGTGCCATCGAACGGGTGTTCACTCGGAGACGAAATGAAGCGCTCGCCGCTTGCGAGGTCACACAGCATCACCGCACAAAGCTCAAACAACACGGTTTCAATCGATGGTTCAACGCTACCGTTTTGGAAGACTGTCAAGAAGTTGCTGATCATGCGCTCCAACTCCGTGTCGGTTGGAACATAGCCGAAATCAATATCACCAAATCCGTGCCAGACAGCGAAAGTTGGCGCCGGCTTGAGAATGATCGACGAGTTTGTCATCGGAATTGTAAGTGAGAGCGTGTCACGCCGCAAGAATGCAATTGTGACGTTCGTGAGATCACGAATTGTCAAGCAAGCGAAAAGCGAAGTGCAGATAATCCAGAAAACTGTCTCCAGACGACTCAAGCCGCCGCGTAAAATGCTTAGGCCGAAGATACCTGTTTTTTCTGCAAACTCTTCAGTTATTTTGCAGAGCTTGAACGTAGACGGCGCCGCGTTTGTGGTTCCGTCTACCCATAAAGCACGCGCGGACGAGCGTTGCTGCCAAGACCAAATGCCTCGTGGGTTTTCCGCAGTTTCTGCTTGATTGGCGTCGGCGATCACGTTTAACTCAAAAACTCGCTCCATATGTACAGACGTTCGGGCCTTATTGTAGTTCTCTAAATTTTACAACTATTTGCCGCAATATTGAACATCCGTTTGTCTCCAACGTGTAATTGATATCTGTAATTGCGTTTCCTTCGCGTTGTCAGCAAAGTATCAGCGTTGTTCGTCGTTGCGGCGTGTCTTTTGAACTCGCCTGAGCGTAGATGAAAGCAAACAAATGATCCATTAACGTTAGGATGAAGCGTGGGCATTCGAATCGAATGCTTGCTCGCATGTCAATTAAATTGCGTTTTAGTACAGGCTTGTACAACCATTTGGGAAAAGACACGCCGGTCGTTTGGCTTTGACGAACAGGCTTTCAAAACTGCCGTTTCCATGTCTTCTGAACAAACATTTGTTTTAGTGTGACTGAATTGGAAGTGAAGGAAACACATTTGTACTGCTGACAAGCGACTGCTTACCCTATAAGCACTGACTTTTGTAAAACAGTTTTGGAGTTATCATTCGTTCTCCGGCGAGCGACTTTACCTAGTGGAGCACAGTAAAAAAGCTACCGTTTACGACGCACGTAAAACTATATTTTTGAGTCATTTTAAACTATACCAGTGGTGTCTCTAACGCAGTAGCGAACAGTTGCGCTGAGTGAAAATCCAAGCTGAGCACTATCGTATTTCATTACTCTCACAAAACGCTAAGCTTCTTCAAGTGCACTTTGCCGTTTTCTAAACTGTGATCACAAAACAGAATATCTAAAACGTACAAAGCACCGGCAAAAGTTTCGCGCGAGATGTTCCATTGTTCACTTACATATTATGGGCTCAAGGGGCCCCAGGGGCTTGAACAATTCCTGGTATAATTATTCGTTGCCGCGTTAGGAAGATTTCACAAAAAAATTCAGAGTACAGGCAAAGAGGGTATAACATTAAAATTTGTTAACACATGTTTGGCATATGTGGACTTTTCTGCTGGAAAAGGAGGTACAACCATACAATGGGCAGCGCGAAAAAAATCAGACAAAAATTTTAGTGTGAACAAATAGGCCAAAATCGAAAATATCGTCAAGCCAAACACGAAGCAAAACGCGACGGTTTTTGGCAAAAAAAAATCAAATTCAAACTTCCAGTAAACTACCCTCAAGTCGACGGTCGAAGCGTGCTTGCGGCAGTGCACGACTATGCGTGTACTGAAGGGCATTTGATTTTCCCTTGTTTTCTCAATTCAAAAATCAAGTCTCTGAATTTTGATTTTTGGTTTTTTTCCGACTTTTGATTTTTGACTCTCGCACCATAAGGGGTCATTCATTAATGACATCACCTGCCTGGGTTTGTGGGTCAAGAAACTTGGCACAGGAAGTGACGCGACGTGTAAAAGATAGCCTATGTTGATGCGTTAAGACTAGTGACGTGGGTGGGTCTAAAATTTTGAATTTTTAAGTAACGTAATTAATGAATGACCCCTTATGGTGCGAGAGTCAAAAATCAAAAGTCGGAAAAAAAAACAAAAATCCGAATTCAGAGGCTTGATTTTTGATTGTTGAATTTGAGAAAACAAGGGAAAAATCAAGTGTCCCTTAAATACACGCATAGCACGACGCTTGTGTCAATAAAGCAGTCTGTTCGCGTTCTTCTTCTCGTTCGCCAAATAATAACTATGCGCTTCCCCTGTCTATGCGTCGCCGCATTGTCCGGGTCAGCTCAAATTGCAAAACTGTGAACCCTGATTGACTGTTCTTGCCGTCTAAATTCAGAGCTCGACTCTGACTTGATGTACAGGTGCAGAAGCACGTGTGAAGTTCAATTGTGATTGGTTAGCTACGTCACGTGACCGCTTAGCTTGATTCCGATTGCTCGGTTATGTGCGCATACACTTGCACGTGCAGAGTCAAAATAGGTTCTCTATTCCCATCTTATTTTCCTATTCCTCCATCTGCCTATCGCTCGCTTATGCTCCCTCGAACAAAAGTTAGATGACGTTCATAGGATAACGGTACAGTATGTCATCCGCCGAAACTCTGGAACAGTCAGTGCTCCAAAGTGCTCCAGAGTGCCCCAAGTGTTCCGGATTGTTTTAGAGTGTTCTGGCAGACAACGCAAACATTTTCGAAACGTTTTTGTCACTGTCGGCTTTCCGTGTCTTTTCGCCTTGCTGATTTACTTGTACTATCCTCTGTTGTCTAATTCTTAAAGACTCACTCATGCAATATATGACGAACGCGGAAGGTGTCGTCGCAAACCTAACGGTTGTTGGCAATGAGTACGGCACGGCAGGGCTATGCATGTTATCGACTAGAACATGCTCTACATCGCGTCGAGTACTTGCTTGCAGATATTTTCGACGTTCCCGCAACAGCACGTTACCACAGCTGAAGTGTTTGTCCATCAGGTTAGTTTGGGAGCTCGAAGTTGAAATTTAAAATTAAATTTTGAATTAATTTTTGAAATAATAATAATAAAATAATTTAATTTTTCAATGAAATTTTCAATGAAAATTTGGAATTACGTTTTTAATTAAATTTAGTTTTAAATTAATTTTTTGATTAAATTTAATTTTAAATTAATTTTTCAATTAAATTTAGTTTTCAAATAATAAAAATAAAATAATATTTAAACATTTTTGAGAACTGCGAAGAAAATCGCTATCTGGTTTCAAATGGCGCAACATCCTAATATTATCAAATTTGCAAAGAAGGTGAAACATGCCAAATTTTTGACTCTTGCTGGTAATCAGTTTAGTCGAAGTTAATATGATCGCTGTGGCAATACATATGATTCTATAAGATTTTTCGTTTCTGGAAGAGTTTGAACTCCCGGCCAAGCATAATGCAAAATAGTGTTCGTTTGGGATTGACTTTTTCGCAAAGTCGGAATTGGGATTGAAAATTGATCCCGGGATTCGGGATTGGTTTGAGAATGCATCGCCTGTACCATTATGATGTCCCATAGTGCATTATCGTATTTTCTAAATAAGATATTTCTGAATAATGTAGCCGGGTGCACTATTTGACAGGTAATACGCATCAGTTCAATAGCTTTTTTGCTGACGAAAAGCCCAAAAAATTCTGCGATTATTGCGCTTGCTCAAGGCCGGCAAGCACAAAATCGAATGCGTGCCTTTCGCTGCGGCACGTTTTTTCTGGATCATCAACTGCTGAAGCCGTCGGATGTGAAGTAGAAACT
>JAQGBB010001723.1:0-12621 GCA_034691745.1 Prismatolaimus dolichurus | reverse complement strand
TACGTACAGTAGATTGTAGCAGATGTTATACGTACAGTACAACATTATGCATTGCTCCTTTTTTGCGCAGCCTATCGACGAACGACAACGATGCTGGCTGTTGAACAAGTGACGGAGTGCACAAGCGATATGGAAGCTGAGACTTTCGTTTTGCTTCTTTCCTGCTTGAGGCTACTCTATCAGGTAACACTTACAGCTTTTACTCCTCAAATTTCATTTGCTGCTCGAGTAAAAAAGACCGTTTCTGTTGACGAAAATTGCCTGTTTTCCCATTTCCATCTGTCCTCAAAAATTGCGAACTTGTGCACAATTCACTTGTACCTACACTACATGCTTGTCTCCTTTTCCAGAACGGTTTTTGACCCTGTTTTAGCGTCGGTGCTCTTCGAGAGCAGTCGATTGAATGTTTACTCAACACTTGTTCTTGTTCTAGCTTGAAGTGAACGCTGTTCGTCGCGTTTTCGGTGAGAAACAAATGGGACCTGTGCTCAAAGCACTCTCTCTTCGACCAGTCAGTTTTGTCATCGAACACGGAGAGGTAAAATGCCTCTTCGTACTTTGATTAATACAAGTGAATCAGTGTTCTGTCTGTTACAGGCTTTACTGGCGTCGATACGAAAGAGTTTGACCAAGCAAGAGTTCTCGTCGGTGCTAACATTACTTCCGGTTTCAAAGTTTACCAACTCGATGAACGCTCAATTACAGCCTATCTTGCAGGTAGTCGGCACGGATCTGGCGGTTCCAATCGATGCGAGTTTTGGTCTTTCCCTCTCTTTCAGTACGCTGCACCGGAAGTGCGCGCAAAGTATCAAGAAGTTACTCGCGCAGTTGACGCATCGGTGAGTCCTACGGGGGGTGTGGACAGAAGATGTTCCACACGTGAGGCATGGAGAGTCTTGCGGCTGTGTTTATTTGCTCTCTCTTTTTAATGAGACAAATTAGTTGTGCCATGCGGGACACTTTGCTTTCAGTGCGTCAAAGGATTGGAGGATTTTATTGAGCATGTCAAGAGCGATTCGGACAAGCTCGTCCCGAAGGATGGAACTGTTCATCAACTTACAAGCAATGTATGTTCAGTGCGTAATGTACTCGATTATGCACGTTTTGGCACACTACCCTGCAAAAATGCACATACTGCATGTGCGACGCAGCGTTCAATGGTGACGCTTGTTTGTGAACTTTGCCTCAATTTTCGCGTTTCTTAAGTGAACGTTGTGAGCAATAACAAGGACGCTTACTGGTTGCACGCCCGCTTTTCCCCGTTTCCCCTTCCCTCGCGGGCTGTCCCCCCCGACCAAAAAGTTCGCTGACGGTACGTGGCAACTTGCCAGTAATGCTTTACCGGTCCTCCACTTGTTTCAAACTTTCGGTCGTTCTGCTCGTTGACGCGGCAGAATCCAGTTGCTATGGTTAGAGTGCCAGTATGTGTAACGTTACAGACGTTGATATTTCTCGAACAACTTTCCGACTATCGCGAGAGCCTCGCTTCAATCCTCAGTAGCGGGGGCCCAAAACAAGGAGACGCACCGAGCGCAGCCGTGCCAAAATATTTCGGTTAGTACGTTGCCGGGAGTGTACGTGCAGTACAGCTCGTTTCACGCAGGTTTGAACGTGTTATTCTAGCGCGTGTACTTTCCGCACTCGGTTTGAGTTTGCGCAATCGTGCTGAACTCTATGTTGACCCGTGCCTCAAAGCTGTGTTCATGTTGAACAATTTCAATCACATGCTGAAGACACTGCAGAGGTAGGCGACCACGGTGCTTGTTTCTGTACTGTAATGCTAGACATCACTGCATGCATTCTTTTTGTCCCTGTTGTAGAACGGGAATTTTACGTATCGTCAGTGAGAATACGAGAGATGTTGGCAGTTACTACGAACAGCAGATAGCCGATCATAAAGCTTTCTATTTGCAGTGGTGAGTTCGACGTTGTACGCTTTAATGCATTAGGTGGGATACTCTGTGTCTTATACATGTACATCTTATATGTACAGTACGTATTTTCTACACAGTTGAACTCTTGCAGTTGGTCAAGAGTTGTCGCCCCGCTTGTCGTCCAAAAACAGAACGCGCCCGCACCTGGCAGTGGTGGAAATTCTCCAATGCTCGCTGGCCTTCGCGAAAAGGATCGTCAGTTTGTCAAGGACGCTTTCTCGGTGATTTAAAGTCTCGATGCACGTTTTTATTTTATTACGTAAAGCATTCTTGGTTTCACTGTCTGTTCTTCTAGAATTTTAACAAAGAGTTCGAAACACTCGCTGTAACACAACGCGTTTATTCCATTCCCGATTTCGAACTCGCTTCGTTCATCCGAAAGGCTAGCAAGGACATTGTTCTTGAACGTTATCAGGATTTCTACGAGAGGTACACTCGCTGTGCAGTACGTCTGTTCTTGTCTTAGTGGGTGCAGTAGATGACAGACCTCAAAACGACACTGCCCCTGCTGCGGGGGATCGGCGCTATATCAGTCAGGTTACATGTTGTTGCACGAGAACGCTAGTAGTGAAGGAGACTCGACGTAGGACGTTTTGTATGTAACTATCGATTTATTCGCTTCAGATGGCACAAGGTGGCCTTTTCGAAGACGCCTGAAAAGTACATCAAATATACGCCGCAGGATGTGTCCAGAATGATCGATCGTTTGTTCGATCTGAAAGCGTGAGGCGCTTACTCGACTCACTTGCACGAACGAACTGCTCACTGCTGATGTGGTGTGTGTACAAAGAGTGTGTGCGTTCGATGGATGGTAATTTGTCTATTGTGTATAGTAAGATTTTTGACTGGTTCACTCGTGCATAAGTGTGTGTACAGTGCGTACACTTGTGCAGCTAAGCATTGTGCATGTGCATAACCTGACCAACGTGTAGCTGGCGTATAATCGTTTGTAGTATGAGAATCAGTAGTGCATAATCGTTCTTATGTTGGTCTACTCAAATCGTGTCTGTGTTTTCTTGAAAGTTATTTTTGTGCCGCAAGTATTGCGCAGCAGATGCTATGCCTGTTTCTGTTGCCATGTGTACGCGTCTGCTTTAACCGTCCGACGCGATATGGACGTGGATCGAAGACAAGATGCAGAAGTAGCGATATTGAGTGACGAAATATCTTTGCGAGGCCAGCCAGGCTACCTAGCGATGAGGAATTAAGCAGCTGTCTTTGGCCTTTTGTAGCATGGCAAATGTTTTCGGCGTACGATGGTGTAAGCGCAGTGCGGTCCCGGTGCTTACCGTGCAAGCCGTCGCGTCAGCGCGAGGAGAGTTCAGACGCCGAATGGGGACGACTGTAATACTCACTGGAGTCTAGAGTAAGCGTTATGCATGTAGATCGTATGTACTGTACGCATTAGTAATCTATGTCTACGTACATACGTACTGGCCGGTTTCGTCGTCCGTGTGTGCTGGCACTTATTGTAAGCGTTCGGTGGCAGTTTGGATTGCGCCGAATTTCGCCTTTTCCGTTCTGGTTGAACGATTTTTTTCATAGAAACGGCAGGAGTTAGAGTTATGCGTGAAAAATTTAGAACATTGCCGTCAGAAAAGCTTGTTCTTACTTGAGAGCATCAACCGTACCGAAAGGCTGCAGGCAGGTCAACAAAACCTTAAGAATGATGAGTCGTGTTGAAAGTCAGCTTGTTCTTGCAAGCAACCTGCGCAAGCTTACTCAAGTTCTTGTGATGCACTTTTGCTTTGTTCTCGCTTCCGATTCCGAACTTGAAGAACGCTGATTTGGGCCGATCGCTCGCTATTAAACGAGTGCTACTTCATGAATGCGCGTGCATGCGACAGTCATAGTGTGCACATTTTAAGAGTAGTTGCTTCCCAAATCTCCTCGTCTCGCACGCTGTTCATTTCGTTGAGCAGGCAGCTAGTGCTCTGATGCACGGGGGCGTGAGGACAGTGGAACACTTCCATGCGCGCCACGAAGCGAGTTGGTCAGCGAGAGTGGTTTTTGGTGCAGAGCAGTCGAGCGCTAGTCTGCTCTATCGGATTCAGAGGGCCATTTAGTCGTCTTGTGCAGAGCATGGCCACAGAAGAGAAGGGTACATACAGTACGTGCAGGCAGTCAGTGTCTGCACACATGTCAGCTGGATGCGCTTTGCGGTGCTGTGCTCTGGCGTGTGGTCCTTGTGAATTGCTTACTGCGTATCGCGCGGCAGGCCAGCGAATTGCGAGTTTGCGTAGAGAGCAAGCGCGTTGTTTTCTTACGCCGCTAAAATAGCAGCTTTGTCAGCATGCGCGGCGGTCGCTTCTCATCTCAATTAGTTGAACATGACGGTGTTCGTCGCTCGTCGCACGCGTACGTTCAGCCGTTAGCACTATTGTCGGTCGGCTAGCTTGCTGGTAAAGCTAACGAGCTCTTTTCTGTGACTGCGCATGTGTGCTCAGGTGACTTCGTCTGTGCACGTTGGGAGGAAGCACATGCAGGTCTGTCTACAACCCGCCACGTTTAATCGTTCGTTTATGCACTTGCCGCAATTGTGCCAGCCACCTGTTGCGCTTTCGTTTCTACGTGTACGTATTCTACTCGCTCGCCGTGTTTGCTGTTGACGCGACAAGCAGGAAACGAGCTGTCTAGCGAACGTCAATTGATTACCTCTCCTGTTGTTCGCCTTTACGTACTTATGTGGACAGGAGCTAAACGCGTGTCTATCTACGCAGGTGCACTTTTCAACTGTGGAGCTGTCGGCTCAGTTAGGGCTGCTCACTTGCGACGACTTCGCTGGGCTCGGCCTCCGGCGAGCAAGCCATGTACTCCATCCGGGTGAGCGAGTGACGCACGATTGTGCGTTCGAGCGAGTCTGCAGGCAGTAGTTTATTTATCTGTTTGTAGAAATGCCGCCTTTCTGCACTGAGTAGCGCGAGTAGCTTGTCGTATAGTGCTTACATGACGTAGTACAGGCGCTCTTCGTTTCAGGGACGCCGCTGGGGCTGGCTGGAGCAGCGAGCAAGGATTCACGATGTGCTAGTCATCGCCTCGCCACCACCACTGCACGAAGCGCGGAAGAGTGGCGATAAGCCGTGCATGGGCCAACCGATGCTGCTTGCCAAAAGCGGCGACCATTGCTGCCCGATTTCGCCCGAGCGTCGACTTCTCCATCGCCACATTGGAGCGAGCCTGACTGGGTGGACGTTTCGCGTCGCCAAGTCGAGTCGATGAAGCTAAGCGACGCATTTGCGCCGTCCGTCAACGATTCGGCCAAGCGGTGCGAAGCTGCAGTGCCGAGAACCAGTGCATAATGTTGGGACACTGCAGTGATTCATGTTACGTACACTCTGGCAGACATGTGGGCGATGCCCAGAATTAGCTGTGCAGTTTTGTGCAACTTTCAATACTGTGCGTCAACCGGGCTGGTCGAAGCAGTCGCTCGCGTGTAAAGTGCGGCGTGGTACTTGTGTTTGGTGTCTTGCCGCGTTTGCATCTCGTAAAACAGTGCAGGGAGTAACGAGCCGTGCCTTTGACAGTCCTTCCCCGCCGCGTTGCATTACTCTCTTTTGTTGCAGAGCGGACACCGATTCCCTTGGCTCCGCCAGATCTCAAGCACCCAGTTCAATAACCGTTTGTCTGCGTCCGTGGCCGAGAAGGCGTATTATTGCTCTTCGGTCGACTGGCATTTCCTCTTCGTCTGTCGTCGTCGTCGTTGCTCAAGAATCGACATCGAAAACTTGCGATGAAACTACTCGCGTTGCTTGTTGTCGTCGCTCTGACGATCGCTGTCGCTTACGCTACGCTTCAACAGAGCGACGACAAGGCGTCGAAGGGACCGAAGGTTACTGACAAGGTTTTCTTCGATGTCAAGATCGGTGATGAAGAGATTGGACGAATCGTGATTGGGCTTTTTGGCAAAACGGTGCCGAAGACGGTGAAGAACTTTATCGAACTTGCGAAGAAGCCTGAAGGCGTACGTATACAGCGTGTATTATATGTACTGTATGTAGCATGCACGTTTGGTGGCTTCTTCCTTGCATCACCTGCGAGGAGCATAACGTGACAAAAGGCGTTGCTATTAAACTGGAGAGAGGATATCCACCGTTTTCGAGTCTGAACACTTGCCCTGTCTTGTTTTCCAGGAAGGCTACAAGGGTTCGAAGTTTCATCGGGTAAGTTCGATGTGATCGTTTCGTTGGCCGAAGCCATGTCTGAGAGTGAACGCGCGCGTGTTCACGAGTTTTTTTGCAATCATTCCCGTATGCCCTAGATCGTTTGTATTTTGTGCAGGTCATTAAAGATTTTATGATTCAAGGCGGGGATTTTACGAAGGGCGATGGCACTGGAGGTACATTGTGTGTATGCACGTGCACGCTAGTATTCTTTTCTCTTTACGCAACGCTTTCGTGTATTGGCGATGCTTTAGAGGTGTGTTATTCGTAGGACGAAGCATTTATGGCGAGAAATTCGCTGATGAGAACTTCAAACTGAAGCATTATGGCGCTGGCTGGCTTAGCATGGCGAACGGTTGGTCGTAGTTAGAGTGCGTACGTGTACAGTGTGTGTAGACGTTGCGTTAACAGATGTCTGTCTCTGCCGCTCTCTCTGTGTACAATGTACCTTGTGGTTGTGCGTTTAGCTGGAAAGGACACGAATGGAAGTCAGTTCTTTTTGACGGTCAAGAAGACGGGTTGGCTTGATGGGTACGTGCTAACTGCGTAACTAGTACTAGCGCGTGTTTGCAAAGTTAGCGTACTGCGTGACGTGTACGAGTACGAAGAGGTCGCTCGATCTCGCCGCGCATCGTTTGCTTACAAGGTCACTCTTTCTACTTGCAGGAAACACGTGGTGTTCGGAAAAGTTATCGAAGGCATGGTACGCAGCAGGCGTTTGGATGTGTATGTTTCTCAACATGTTTTGTACTGTACGTGCAGTACGCACCGTATGAAATGCACATTGCTCGTTTCACTCTCTGACGAGTACAGTCGAGTTGGCGGATGTACTCTACGAGTAGGTGTGTACTCTATGTACACATGCGCACTGCAAGTACGCGTCTGCATCATTCTTTCTTCGCGTGCAGCTGCATTGTGAAGCGTGAGATATGTGAGGGTTGAAGGGCGATTGGGTGACGAAAGGTGAAACTATTGAGACGTTTTTCTGTAAATTTGGTCGCTTCTAAATGTTGCATGGTGCACCACGTCCTCCCAGAAGCCGCTCTCCATTGGGCCCGATTTCAATCGTGATGTTGAGAAAGTGAAAATAGCTCCCTTCAATTCGTTAGACTATTATTTGGGATAGAACTCGGCCCGCTCTGAGCAAACTCGCTAACAGGCTACGGATAGTGGAGACATCGCTGGACCGTCGTGGGGTGCAGGCTGATGTGTGCTTGATTGACGCTCCCGTGCTTTAATGCCGAGCAGTCGCGCTTCCTTTCCTTTTACCGTCCTCTAGAGAAAATCACTCGACTGCGCCCTTGAGGTGAGCCAGGGATTATCAATCGATAAGTACTTGTCTTTCTTCGCAGAGTGTGGTCCGCAAGATTGAGAAGACGAAGACGGATTCGCGGGACAAGCCTGAAAAGGTACGCTGCATATACAATTAGAGTATGTAGGTTGTTTGGGCTTTTCGTCCAAAGCGTCCACGACAGTTCGGTAGCGTATGAGGTGATGCTAAAAATAATACAAAAATCGAGCTGGTTAAGTTTCGCGCTCTCGTCGCGCAGGAATAGGGAACCGATTAGCGCACGTGATAGCTTTCTGGAAAATGGAGACATGTGAATCGGTTGGGTACCGTCAAAGCAGGGCCGCGCGAACTTTGCATTATCTGGCTGGCTACTTTTGCTGTCAAGTCTATTTGTTTGTGCTTTCTGTTGGTCACGTTTATTCATTCTCTTTCCTCGTAAAGGATGTCACGATCGTCAACTCCGGTCATATCGCTGTCGAGGAGCCCTACTCTGTCGATCGCAGCGACGCATCCGAGTGAAAGCGAACAAACGAACGAGCGAGTCGAGTGTGAGTGTGTGTGGCTGACGACGCCACACACGTTTGCCTTCATCCACCGTCAGACGCCTTGTCTGTTTCGCAACGATGTAGAGAGATGCTCTCGTATTTGTGATCAACCTCGCTGGAGTGGAAAATCAAAACACCGTAATTGGGAAAGTGCTTTTTCGAGCGAACGAGAGATTAGTCTTTTTCTTCTTTCCTCACCCGGTGCATGTGTCTGCAAATCAAAACAGTGCGGTTTGAACTGGAAAAGGGCCGCGGTGCGTTGCGCAAAAAGAGGCAAGCTCTTTCCCTCTCGTTTCGAAACTCGATAATAGTTAGCCTTAAAAGTTATTTATTTCGCGTATCCATCGCGTTGAGGAAACATTTTTGATCGAACTGATTCTTTTACTGGCAAATAAGCGCCATTATTGCGATCTCAACAAGCACAAGTAATTCGAAACACTAGAAGCCGACTTGTGTTTTGATTTTCCACTAGTCGTCCATCGATTTCGTACAGTAGCTTGCGTAGCACGTGTATGCACAGTTTATGTACTGTACACATAATGCACGTATTCAAGCCTTCGTAGCTGTGCATACCATAGCTAGCTGGCACAAAAGCGTAACCCGGTTATCGTGATTTGTTATCGTACAGCTAGGGCGGCATGTGTTGTTCGCCCATTTGATGGCTGTCACGCTACGTACACGCACGGTGCTTGCTGTGCACGCAGGCATGCGATTGCGTGTGCGTGTAGCTGTCAGCTAGCAAGTTTGTTGCATTGGTATGCTGTAGCCTAGCGTTTCCGCAGGATCCCGCTCCTTGACTTTGGTGTTTTCACACTTTTGATCCTGAATTCAGGATCGAAAAAGCCGATCCTGCGGAAACGCTTGTGCTGCTATCAGGACGGCTCTTCTGGCGTGTGATATTTGTTTTAACTGGTATTTCCAGCGTGCTTCTTCACTCCTCCTGCACTGCATTCCTGCCATCTGATCGCATTAGCGTCTTGCGTGCAAGTACGTATGTGTCAATTCGTTTGCGTGGCTGTCTATTAGGTACAAGGCGTATACCATGGACCCATGTGTTACCGACGTGTTCGCAGTGTTTTGTGCACAGTACACGCGTGTTGTTTTGATTGCGCATGCTCCTCGCTTATGGTTATTGGATTAAAATTTGGCTTCAATCGACGAGCATTGGAGTTTTGTTAAAAGATCTACTGTATTGCACAAGAACGTAAAATATGTACACACCTAGAGCTTTGCACAACGAAGTAAAATAAAGCGCGTCAATTACTACATCTAGTGAAGTTTAGTGCTGTCATCATCCCTCCACAAAAAAGAACAGTCAGAACATGTGTTCTTTGATAAAATCTTTAGCTTAGGTTGTGCATAAGCGAAGAACAGGCAGTGAGAGTAGCTGTTCTCGGCACGAAGCTCACTGTTTGCGTTTGCCGTTTTCGTTGACTTTTTGTCTCGCTCTTGCCTGCCAGCTTTTCTGAGGTCTCTCGCTTTTCTGAGACCTGCTATTTGATAAATTTGTCGCTCTCAATAGCAAAGGGACCAAAATGAGGTATCAAGGATCCTGTTGTCAGACTACCTATGATTTGAAAGCCAGCTAAAATGTCGAGAATGTGCTTGCCTGTGTGTACGTACACGAAGTTTACATTTAGCGGTCAGAACGACATGTGCACGTGGATGGCAACCACGTATTTGTGTTAATCGTATGCATGGAAGTACGTAAAGTATTGTGACTGGCTGCACAATGTGCCATCTTGCCTTGCTATACGCGCTCACTTACCGAATAGGCAAACGTACATGCGCACTTGATCAACGTATGTGCTGTAGTAGTGTGCATGCGTTCACCACACGAACGCCATCCTGGTGGGCCGGCCGGCAGAGCCAGATAGTCGTTCGTTACCAAACTCATCGTGCGTACACAAGTCATCGATCAATAAATCTGTTTACTGCATGTGTACACAAACACCGAAACAAGTGACCCAAATATCATTCTTAGCAACCGTTACGAAGAGGCAGAACCGCACCATATATCTCTGTGTGTACACGTAACATACAAGTACAGTACATGCTTGCACTAGGGTGCGCACACCGGCTGTAAAGGAGGACATTCACAATGGAAGAGCAAGCAAGCACGCGAAAGAGCCCGAATCAGAGAGCGAAAGGCGACGCGCACATGGCACGACCTGAACAATCTTTAAGCGTGCACGCAGATCAGCTGCCACGCAAACTGCGACAGAGTCAGCTCATTCACTGGTCAAGCTCACTCGCTCGGTCACACCGTCCGGCTCGTCAGCGTCGTTCACAGAAACGCACGAAGTTGCCTCGGCTTTGGCATCCTCCTGCTCGACTTCTCTTTCGACAAAGCCTAGAACGCAGTGACCAACAGCTGTTCGTCCGTAGTACTGCACACGCACAGGACGTTATGGCCACGTGTTGTCGGATTACTATTGCTTTAAGCTTTTGACAAACGGTCAAAGTACGGAGCACCACACGAACAACGTAATTTTTTGGCAGTGCTCACTAAACTCTAAGTTTGCGTAAGTGGGCCTTAAAATGAGACCGCATCGAGCACCATTTCCTATTTGCGCACACACACACACTGAAATGCATTACCTACGTACCACGTCTCGCCTTTCCGACAACGTGCAAGACGATGCCAGCGAGACAGAGAACGAGGCCAAGAACGTTCACCGGTGACGCGATGCGATCGCCGTGAAAACGGTAAGCGAGACCGAGAATCACTATCTCCTAGAGAGTAAACGAAGCACACGCTGACGATCGAGGGAACAACAAGAGCAACAATGGTTCAAGACGAATGCCTTTTGTAGAATCAAATGTGTAGCAGCACGAGCAAGCAATGTACTACGTACAGTACGTACATACAGTGGCCATCCAAAAAGGCCAGCGAGGTGCCATCCCCAATAAGCCCACTTCTGCACTTGTACTTTCCTCATTAAACCATCTAACGATCATGTACGTACAATGCGTACACAGTACGTAAAGTACATCTAGATAATAGAAACCTTAAAGATTCCACAGACGTTGAGTGAGAGTGACGACGTAGTTGTTAGAACGAGATACTCGCACGTTTCGAGACAGAACGCGATGACACCACCGAAGAGCATGAGTGCGCTGAATCGAAGAGGCACAAACACGTCGGTAGCGTCAAAAAGCTGCACCGAGTGCGAGAGGGCAGTGCCTAGAGGGAGAGAACCTTCGTATTTGTGCCACGTACTTATACGTACAGTACATACGGCCACACATAAATACGTATTAAGTATGTATGCACGTATTTTACATGTGTACAGTTTATGCATAACGTACGTACTAGAAAGCGTAACACACGATACCTTCGAACACAAACATGATAGGCAGCAAGCAAACGAACATGAACGGCTGGACGTGAAAGATCATATCGATCGGATTCTGCAGACCTGCAAATTGATCACGAACAGCGTACACATCGACATGTAGCATATTAGACGGTACAGGCGTGTGAGGTGTGCAACTGCCGTAGACGTGTACCCAAGTTTTACAGTCTTAAAGTCAAACATGCGTCGGATGGCTTGACGCTTCCAACTGAAACCCAGTGTACGAACAGAGCGACGCGAAAGGAGACTGGGTTTGTACTCCCAAGGTTGGTCTTTCCCCGAAGAGCTGGCGCCATTCCGGGAAATTCGATGCGATGCAAGTTCCTACCTGCTTCTTTGCGCTGTGTGATCGTCTGGCTGAGCGTCCACCTGAGACCAGAACAAGCCGACGACAACATTACGAGCAAGAACCCGGTAAGGTCGAACGCCGTCGACTCGTACGTGAAGAGGAGAAGACCGATCGCTATCAGGCCACAAACGGAGACTGTGTACAAAGTCTGTGCAAAGCAAACAAAAAACAAGTCCAGCCATCGAGCTGACTATCCGCCAAGGTTACATACCTACAGTACGTATGCAATGTGTACACTATGCATACGTACTTTACGTAGTGTGTGTACTGTACGTATCATAGTGCTTACAAAGCGCTCAAGCGACATGATGATGGCGAAGAAGAGAATAAAGACGATAGAACTTGACTTCGACATCGTATACCTGCGAGCGCGTTTCAGAAAACCACATGAAATGCTGAGATTTATGAGACTGCATTGCGTTAAACTCTAGTTTCAACGCATGCGAACGCATTACGTACAGCAGCGCGATCAAACTTACAATGATATGGTGATGAACTCCAAGCTCCAATTTGAAAGACTAGAAAAAACAATCCACCGATCGATATTCGTGCACACAGCGTGCATGTCACAACTGCTCGCAACATGTGTCGATAGACACGCACGTACAATGTACACACGTGTGTACACTACATACGGAAATCTCTCTTCCCAATGACGCGGACAGAAAATATATACGATGCCGCACGCCACATGAGTGCCACGACACACAGTACGCATAGATACTGTATGTACAGTACGTACTTATCATTCGTATATCTCCTGCATGTAATTATATTATACATACGCATTTACGCACTGTATATCCAGTATGTACGCATGCACGTACAGTACGTATAATACGTACGCACATACCTAATGTCCAGCGAAGCAGCAGCACCTACCGACAGAGAAGACAGCAACGTAGAAGCAAATCATAAGTATTACTAAGGGGTCATCCACAAATTACGTAACCCAGGACGGGGGGAGGGGGGGTCGGCCGAAA
>JAQGBB010001722.1:0-12622 GCA_034691745.1 Prismatolaimus dolichurus | reverse complement strand
CCCTAGACATCTCCCACACCTGCTCGTTTTGGCGACGTCGGTGAAACTGATCGTCGATGCGGAGCTTCGTCCGGCGACATCGGGAAATTGTACGCTAGCGGAGTGGATGGCTAAAATTTTAGATCGATAATAAAAATAAATCGATACCATCGACTATTAAATAGCAAAAACGAAAAATATAATTAAAATCAATAAATCGAGGTGAAATCTTAAATCGAGGGTAATTAATTCAAATTTAGCGGTTTTGAAATTGTTAGCTTTCGAACTGCATACTCACAATATACTCCGATGCTGGACGACGGGTCTTTTCGCCTGAACTCTTCTCACGCACTCGCTGGACTGGCGAAACGTGTTGAGGTTGCGAATTCGCCTTTTTCACTGGCTTGTGAATAACTGCATAATCGTTGGTCGTTGAGTCGCTGTCGATCGAATCCCTATCGTTCTGCTTTTTTGCCATCATTGCCCTGGTATTTAATCACAAAGCGAAAAATTATACAAAGTTCATCACTTTTCCAGGAGTCAGTGAATCACAATTCGAATGAATCCTTTCGGACTGGCAAATGAGTTGGCTCCAGGTACGATGTAGGGTACCAACCACGCCTAAAATGCAGAGTTTGAGTAATATATTTTCAGAGCAATTTTAACATTTTTTCAAAATAAATGAGGAAAAATTACAAAGAAAACAATTTAAAAATAAATGAAAAAAATAATAAAAGTTTCGTAGAAAAAGAACAAGTTCCGCAAAAACCTACTGCGTTGTTCGCTCATTTTCGCCATACTGCCAGCCGTCTTCACCATTTTTGATGATCCGTATGATGTCCTTCGGTTGAAACATCAAACGGTCCTTCTCGAGCGACATGTGCGGAAAGATCGCTCGGCCACGACGTTCTCCGGGTGGCGTCATCTGCTCACGTGCACGGATTGGTGGTGTCTCAACCCTGTGCCTTATGGGCACATCGGTCGGCCGTCGAAATGGTGGCGGTGACGCGGGACCCGCAGGCGGTGGCGGTGGAGGTGGAGGCGCTGGCGCTGGCACTGGCACTGGTGCTCTTGCGATGGAACCATGATGGGAGGACGGTAAACTCTCTAGAAAGCCAAGTGCTCAAAATCTTGTCAATTTTACAAATTTTCAAATTTTTAAATTTTAATTTCAACTTTATTGTCAAATTTTACAAATATTATCTTCAGATTTTTTCAAATTTCGAACTGGATTGAAGTTGATTTTCGAATCTTTTAACAAAATTATTGACAACTGTGAAACGTTACATGTGAATTTTAATTTTTTTAAATTAAATTTTTGTGATTAAGTCTTTTATGATTTTTAAAAATTGTCGACAAATTTTCAAAAAAAATGTCCTCACAGATATTATCCTGTCTCAATAAAAAGGGATAAATTATGTTCTCGACAAGGTGACGCACGTCTTTCGCGCTCTTCGTCTTCATCGCCCAAAATCCCCTCAAATTCGCGATCGATAAAGATCGCCGCGCGTTCAGCTGTCGGTGTTTCGGGCACCGAATTGAATCGATTACGATGGCTATCGTTCACGCGGATAGAGCTATACGCCGGATCGTGATCGATGCCGTCGTCGACCGGTAACGCCGTCTCGTTGACGATCACCATCGGTTCGCTGTCGTCGGTGACGTCCGCTTCGTGCACGACGGCTACCTCGTCGAAATGAACGCCAGACGGAGGAGGCGATTCGCGTTCTTCCATCTCCTGAACTGGCGGGAGGCCCGCGTGGACGATGACTTCCGGTGGGGCGCTGAAGCTATGGATGGGAGGTGGCGGCGCAGCTACGACTGTGGGCGACGGTGTTTGAGTTGGATCGACGTCGTCGCAAGCTTGGCGCCAAATCGGAAGATTCGGTTGTAAATTCTCAACGGCCTAAAGTTTAAGCGTGATATTTATTTTCATTTTTCCATTTTTTCTATTTTTTATGATACAAAATTTTTAAGCCACATTTTGGCGAAATTTTTTTCTCAATTTTTAAATTGTCATTTTATCTCATTTTAATTAATTATTATAATCAAGCATTTTTTGTAAAATCGTAAATTATTGTCATTTTATCTAGTTTTGATCAATTTCTATGATTTTTCTACAATCAATTTTTTTGTAAAATGGCAAATTTGTGCCCATTGAAAAAATTACTATTTCCTGTCTACTCAGAAAAAATTTGTGGCATCAAAAAACCTCTCAATTAACTAAAGCTGAGAAAAAGCAGTTAACTTGATCAAGAACTCATACCGTTTTGTGCAATCCCAAATACTGTTCCAGCAACACGCACTGACGCTCAAGGATGAATGCATAACGCTTGCGTTCTTCGGCGTTAGCTTTCGTGAGGGCTTCGACCTGATAAAGCTCAAACGCCCTTCGCGCCGTGTCGCATTCGCGTTCTTTGATCGCACCGAATTCGGGCATATTCTCCTTGCTTGCGCGGCGACGAAACTTCGTCAAATTCGCTTCCGCCTCTCGTGCACCCTTTCGCTTCTGACTGCTGCCATTCTGGTAATGCTTAAACAGAACGCTGATCGCCTTCGGATCCCGCTGAACGTTTGACTCAAGCGGTTCGAGAATTTGACTATTGAACATTCTGATCTAAAGTATTGGTGAAAAAACTCTGACCGTCAACGAACTGATATATTGATTAATCGATTCATCGATTTATGGATTGATTGAATAATCGGTATATTGATAAATCGATTTACTGATTTATCGATTGAGATAAATATAATGCTTACAATTGCTTGATGATCCGACTCCAGCCGTTTGCAGACGCTCGTAAGCTGCGTGAAGCATTCCGCCAAATGCTTGGCGCCCTCGGGCTTCCGGTCAGACGCGCATCGAGAAATTGTCTCCAGGGCGCGAACGTACTGCTGATTTGCACCAGACAACGCTGAAATTATGATATAGGAAACTATTTGTCGTCATATGCAAAATGTGGAAATGAGTTTGGCGGAAAGGATTCACAAGGTGTGTCGCGTGAATGCTTTGTAACAGTGTGTGGAACTCATCAGACATCACAGTGCGTGATGGGCAAACGTCTAAACTTCCAATATTCTACAAATGATAATCCCAATCGATGGTGAGGCTGCGTGTATAGCGCCAAAATGTGGCGTAATTTACATTCCAAGAAATTTTCCTGGGTCCAAAAATATAATTTTTATTATACTAAATTTTTCAATACAATAAAAATATAATTATAATGTCTAATAAAGACAATAAAGGTATACGCGTACAAAAATTATTTTCATTTTTGAACTGTTAAGTATAATAAAAATTAACAATAATAATAAAACTTAAAAATGATTTTGCTTACCAGATTAGAACATAATTTTTCCCGAGAACGAAAAATTACAAATTCAGCGTTAGATTTCTAATTCATACCTATAAGTGCTTTGCACAGCTCTCTTCCAGCTCGCGCCAGCTTCTCGGCTGCGGGTCCAAAGTTCTTCTCCAGTGACTTAAAGAGAGGGAAACAAACGGTAATCCAATAATAAATTGATGTTAGTAAATTTTACAAAAAAAAATTACACCAAAAACTCTGGGACAAACGGTAAAAGAAAATTCTTGCGCTCCGCTCACCTTATACACATTCTCGACCTCGTCCGACACCTTATCCGAGTGGCCATTCTGCATTTCGGTCATTCTCCGCGACGGCGAAAAGTTCAAGCTTTATGAGCGTTCGCGATGAATCGCCCGTCGTCGTCTGCGCAGGAAAGGAAGCAACAAACAACGTCAATTTATGCAGTACGCCGCTCGTACAGTTTTGCGTTAGCTCGCTTGAGTGCACATTTAGCTGCTTACAAGCTTGTGGCAATAAGCTGGCGGAATGTTTCTACGCTCGCATTGACACCCACAGCTAGATGGCGTCAAACATACGTCCGTCCTCGCGTAATCAGTGGTGCGATAAGGGCGAAGTTCGTACACCTACACGGGTACAACACGAAGGCTTTCTCAACATTTTCTCCGCTCACCCAGAGACGCTCGCTCCGATCAAATGTACCGCGGCGGTTGTTTGCGATAAAGCAAAATTGTTGAAGGGCGGAGACTTGCCGATTTCGGTGCCACCTGAAAATGGTTCAACCTGTTGACGTGATGTAATGGCATGGGTGGGCCACAAATAGGAATAGAAAAGTTTGCAAATTTGCATGACAAAGGGATCGCCACTTTAGAGTGTGAATGCGAACTGCAGGTTGGATCAATGCATTACCGCTTTACGTCGCATTTTATTATGTTTTCAGTAAACTTTATTCTCATGACAATGGAAAAATATTTTGAAAATATTCTCAGTATGAATGACGGAGATATTAGAATGATAGAACACGTACAAGTGTAAGTATCACAATACCACATTTTTGTTGATGCTAAAATCAAAAGGTTCAGCTGTTTATAACGTCATTCAAGGTCCTATCAGTCCATCATTGATAGCTGTGACATACACGCCATATCAAACAACGCACGGCACGTAAAGCTTGAGCGCACTGATTGTTGTCGTTCTACGCCCGTCGAGCAATCGTCGAGTCGAATCGAGTTGCTCAAATCTAATTTGTCAAATTGAACAAGCTTCAACAGATCAAATCGTATTTTAAATTATCTCAGCTCATATCCAGTGGATTTTATGCTAAATTGAATCAATTCAAAGTATAAATTGTACCACTAAAACCAATGTAATCGGGCGGTCTTATTTGTATCAATCCGGGCGAACCAGATCGAATCGGTTCAAGGAAATCATGATCAGATTAAATCGAAACGAAGTGAATCGGAATTTCCAATCGACATTTCGATTTAATAAATTTCATTATAATCGGTAGTTGTCTGACCAGATTTTCGGCGTTTGTCAGAGAGTTGATCGATCCTCAAAGATTTTAAAGGTACAACTTGCTTCGATTTCATTTTTGATTAAGTCTATTCAATTTAGACCGATTTTTGATTCTGTTAGATTTTCCACATTTTCGAAATTTCGCTTCAACTAACAGTTTTTATCTCATCGCTAGAGTATCATCTTTGACCTTGCCGCGATGTACGATGCTACGTGCACTCGCGATAAAGTGCTGTGGGATGTCGTGGGTGTACACTTTAGCATTCCGAATGCCGCAAAGGCGCTTTGTTCCAGTAATTTCAATTATATAATTTGCGCATACTCGCGTCGCGTGGCACGTATTTCCCGATGCATCGGCATGCTGCCTGCATGAACAATGCATGAGTAACTTTTTCTAATAAGCTCAGCTGAAGCATGAGGAATTCTGCTCGATTTTATTTGGAGTGCGTCCGTGTACAAAATGCAAAGCACTGATTTCATTATTTTTATACCCCCGCAGAATTTTTTGTTTTAGCAATTAAATTCCTGGTCGTTTTCATTCACCAATAAACTAAACGAAGTGTTTGTAGTTCATCATCTTTTCACATAAATTGATTTTTTCTGACATTTCCTTTTCGTGTCAACAAGCGGCGATGTCCTCGTCGCCTATTTCCGGCTCTTTCAAAATTCGTTCCTCAATGCGTCAGTTGCGACTATGGCGCCATCGCGTGAAAAATTGTGACGTCACTTTTTCTGCTTCCACCAGTGGATCTCTTCCTTATCGGCCCGAAACATGGAAAGACACAAGCGGCCGTCCGATCAGATCGCGCCGAGCATTTTTTCTCGAGCAATATTTTCCTCTCCCTCATGACGACGAATTGGTTGAAAACTCATTTATGACTCTTTTCTCTCTTCCAGAATAGCCGACCATTCTCCGCCGCGCAGATAAAGCCCCACTGCATATAAAACGTCAAAAAATGCTTTCAGCTGATAAACGACAGCGCTGGTCGGCTTCCGATCCCATCAGTGTTTGTCTTTCCGGCGGAAATCAAGCCTCTGCCTAAAAAATTTCTTTCCCTCGCCGCATGATATTTTTTGCTTCATTGTGCAAAATTATTTGATGCGCGAGATTTTTCGGGACCGCCTGCATTGCGGGCACCCCTCTGGTAGCTGCACAAATTTTTAGCACGCCGGACGCCGGTGATGGCGGACGCTAATTGTGTTTTTGAGGATCACGCTTTGCCATTTTAGCTCTTTTGATACCCTCAAATTCCCTCGCCGATTCTCTGGCCCTTCCTTTTCTCGCACTCGTTATGGTGTCAACCCCAGCCGGCAAAAGGAAGAGAGAAAACCGCGCACGCGACCCTCCGCCTAGCGCAAGCCTGAAAAAAGCTCTTGAAACCGGGCGAAGCTCATTTCGCTTCCGTTTCTAAATAATATTCCTTTATTGACTACGTGAAGAAGTGTACACTGACGTGGTGTGGGTCGGGCTCCATGCAATAACTTTTTCTCTTTGCTGCTTGGTGGTGTGGTGGGGCTGCAGTTAGCTGCCGTTTACGTTGGTAGGATCGAATTTTCTGTTTTGTTTTCGGCCTTCCCTCCTCCTTTCACGCCACTCCGACGGAGGAATGTCGCTCTTGCGCACTCTTCCGGCGAAGCGTGTCGGGCGGCGGAGAAGCCCTCGGCAGCGACGCCCGATGCATGACAAAACAGGCCGAGAAGCTTCTCTCGGTTGGGGCGCAAAAGTCATTGACTTTGTCCTGCCCTCCTCGATGCGACGCTCGCATGTAATTGTAGCGAACGCAATGAATTGTAAATGAGGAAAGCTCTATTGTTCCGAATGCGAGTTCGCGAGCTATTGTCACACACGGCGCGTGCTAACTATACCAGCCACGATCAAAGAACACTTTTTTCGAGTGCGAAAACTCTTTAGCACGCTTTTGTCCAGTGCTTAACAACGGCGGAGCTAATCCGATTAGCTGTCTCGCCTTCAGGAACGAGTTGAAGTTCTCGCGATGGCCGACTTCTTCAAGAACGCCATCAACGCCGCCGCGGAGAAGATCCAGTCGATCCCGAAGCCGAGCATGCCGAACATGCCGAATCTGCCGGCCTTTCCGGTGAACTTCACCGATTTCTTTGTAAGTCACGTGAGAGGTCACTTGACGGGTTGGCGGGCTACCATTGTGGTTTGGTGGGCCGCAAATCGCAGATGAGCAACTCGTCGTCATTTCGTTCAGCTTGTGTTTGCTTTGAGCGATATGCTGTTAAGCAAACACATTTTGCCGGTTTTATCTCCCGCTAAACCAGCGCAGCTTCGCGGCAGACAGAAAGCAAGCAGCGAAGAAGCAGCAACAGGTTCGACGCTCTCGCTTGCTAGTTGGGCTTGCGTAATCGAAAAAGCGGGGCGGCATGCCTGTTATATCAACCTAGGTCTGCGCCTTCTGGCTCTTCGCGCAAAATTTTATTGTTCTCCGTTTTTCCCCCAGAATGCCTCGGCGGTCGCCATGAAAGAGCGGAGGAAGCCATTTTGCCTTCCATTCGCGCTTCGATTCGTCGCACAGCTAAAATTGACACTTGAGCTACGACGACCGGAGTCGCCGGCCCGATGAGATAATTCGGTTTTTCTCCCAATTTTCTCGCTTCCACTGTCTTTCACGCGTCAAACACGGATCGGAAGTCGCGATCGAAAAATTCCACCGACCTCATCATCGCCGGGCGCCGCGTTTATATATTCGACGATTGTTATCATTTCATTATTCGACGTTCGTGTTTGGCATTCTCTCTCCCTGCCCGGCGTACGTACGTAGGGTTGAATCACTCTAGAGCGGCTTGCTGCACAAATAAAACGCGAAAACCTCGCTCGCACAGCGGTATTTTTGGTCGACGACGAAGCGGTCGTTCATGCGTCGAATTTTGCGAACTTGTTCGAAGTATCGACACATCTATGTAGTCGTTCTAAACCGGTCGTCGTCTCCGTTCCCTGTCTGTTGAACGTAAAATTTTCGCGACGAACGTATCGCGTTGAAAGCGAGAAGAGGCCTCGTCGCGCTCTTGTCTTTTCTTGCCGACAGTGGTCGTCGCAACTAAATTTTCTGTCTCTTCCCCACCCGAGTTTTGAAACCTAAAAACTCTGACGTTACAGGGTCTTCGATTTCTGCTTGTCTCAGTCGATGCCCGTTCAAGATCGGAATTGTCGATCATTTTGATTTAGCTTTCGATTAGCATAGTTCTGCCAAGGTAGCGCGAATCAAATGGGAAACTGCTGCAAGAAGGCACCGTCGACGGTAAACAAAGAACATTGCCCCTCTTCAAACAAAGCTGCGAGAGGGAAAATCGATAGTTTTCACGGCTACCAGCCATGTGTAACGATTTGTTTCTAAACGAGTTTTCCTCGAATTTCTAGGGTAAAAATGCCGCAAATGCCGAAGCATCGGATGCGGGTAAAAAATTAGTAATAAACGATTTCTCCCTATTACTTTTTCCTCTCCCTCCCCAGAATTGGCGCGCATGTTCGAAGAGTTCGACACCGACAAGGACGGGTCGGTGACGATCACCGAATTCGAACAGGCGCTTCGGCGTCTCGGTATTACGCCGAGCACACTCGAGTTAAACGCGATGTTCAAGTCAGCCGATCGCGATCACGACGGACGAATCAGATTGGATGGTTAGCGAGCGTCACGTGATCAAAGATCGATAATCAATCGATGCTTCTTCGGCTTGCAGAGTTTAGAGATCTTGTGCACAGTTGCCCAGCGCTCACAAGCTTGCAGCAGGCGTTCAAGCAGTTCGACATTGATGGCGACGGTGCGATCACGATTGACGAGTTGAAGCGCGTGATGAAGGAGCTAGGCCAGAAGGCGACAGAGTCGGAGATTCAGGCGATGTTCCGAGCGGCGGACATCAACAACGATGGGAAGATCAAGTTCGAAGGTATGAACTGGAACGAATGTCGTTGGGCATTTGTCGGATTGCGCAGTTGCACGAGTGTGTAGACAGCTGCTCGTTTGCTTGGCTCCTCAGATGTACAGTGAGCATGTGCGTCATATTAAAAACAAAGAAACAAAAAATAAAACAAAAAATAAAGTAAAAAATAAAAATCAATAAATGCGAAAATTAAAAAAATCAATTAGATTAGACGAACACCATTGACGTTTTGATGTATAACAAACAGCGCTTTGCGTTCTTGCGCGTTATGCTTTTTTGCGTCAATCCGGTTCACCAGAGGTGTTACTGATAGTAAAAGCGAACATGTTAGATCGAGCTAATTGAAAATAAGTCGAGTAGTTTCATGGAGTAATTCTACTCTGGAGTAATTCCATCTAAAACTCTGGACATGACTCTGAGCTGGAAAATAAGAAAAAATCGTTTTGTGATTTCTCTGATATCAATTCAAGAGGATTTTCGTTGGTGAGCCTGCAAAGAATCCTTTTCTGTATGTGGCATACTGGGAGCATCTGCTGCTCAGAAGATATATCTCCGGACTCGTCAAAACTTTGCACTTACATATCGCTTCCATCGTGGAGGACGGAGCACTTTGCTTGCGTTCCAGCTGATCTAATCGCTACGGAGACGTTAAAGTATTTTTGAAGCATTAGTATCATCTGCGTTTCGGGGTTAGAAATCGATGACGAACGCGATGATGACGTAAGCAGCTCAAAGCGGCTTCGCACTAGCAGAAAAAGCAAGGCACAGATTGAACAGGGAGAAATTCTCGCCCAAAACGCTGACGATAAAATTTAGTTAATTACCTTGACAAAAACTTGTTTGCTCAAATAAAGTTTAACGTGAGAAAGCCAACTCATTAATGACTGGTACGTAATTTTCTGGCAGTTTGTCAGTATAAATTTTCGTTTTGAGGCTGCGATAGTTTTACGTTTTTGCCTGCTTTGATTTTTGACTGAAACATTTCTAAATTTTAGTTTACGCAAAGTCAAGCAAGTAGACAAACTTCAAAATTTTACCCAAATGCAAATTGTTAAAAAATGCAAATTGGTCTGCTCTGTTGCATGTCTTTTATTCTTTCTTCCTAGACCAACGTTCGCCTCTTTCTAATTTGAACACACTAGAACTAGGCAGCGCTTTTACGAGTGCACAGATTGTTTTCCAAGCGATTATTATAAGTTTCAAACTAGTAGCGCCTAGGGGCTTGTTTTATTCACCTGCTTTGATTGCTAGCTCCGAGCTACTCCCAGCTGATTGGTGTAAACAGCTGCTAGCTTCCAACTTCTGAAAGTGTGAGCAATAGTCATCTCTCCTCGATCTTCGTAAGCGGCTTACGCCGCCACCTGCTGCGCGTTTTTGCGAGAAGCACGGAGGATCTCAGAAATATTCTTTCGATATGCAACCAACTGGGTGGAACGGGCCCTCAGGCAATAGAATGTCTAGTTACACATTGTCATTTAACCTTGGCTAGTGGGCAATATATCATAATTCAAAATGGAGTATTGCACTTTGAGAAAGTGACGTTTCACAAAAAATTTCCTAAACGACGAAAACCCTAAAAGCAAAGTGGGGTATTTCCGGCAGACTCACCACGTCTACTGAATAAATGATCTGATATTTTTGCATTCTAACGTCTAGCGGTTTTCAACCCTAAATTTCATTAAATCCATTTTGGTTTCGCGACGCGCATGCCATAAAAATGGTGAAATTACAATAATGGTTCGACGAGACTCGGCTATTTGAAAACGCAACAATAGGGCAAACGTTTTTCGACAACGTGACAACTTTGAGTTCTGGAAATTTTATTTCCCACTATTCATTTATTTCCACTTTTAATGCCCGTTGTGCAGTGGACTGCGACAAAAGGAAATTGGAATGCTACTTTTTTCAAACGTGTTTCTAAAAGCAGGAATCCTGATAGTCGCGTGAAGGAATTGAAATTTATCTGTACAATTTGTGCAACTTTAATGATTAATCTTGATATTTAGTTTTTTCTTTAACTCTGTGTGTTTTTCTTATCGCAAAAAATCGTTTCGCCGAAATAATGTCTTCATTCTCCTGAATTAACAGTTCGCATTTTATCGTGATCGCAGCATAAAACGGAAATTAGTAGTAGCTCATATTTTGCTGAAAAACAGACAAAACAGAATTAGCTTATTTTTGAGAATTGTTTCCGCTTCAATTAGACTAAGTTTCAACCCCTAGTGGGGAAATGTTGCGCCGAAAACCTATATTTGCGAGCGTACAGATTGTCACAGATTTTTCTTATGCTAAACCTTTCCTGATTAGCCGCTAGCTAAACCAGTTGCTAAGCTATTACAAACGGATGTCACGTCATTCTTGCCAGCAAATAGAACAGAAATTTTTTTTAATCTTGAAAAAATAACAAGGGCCAAAAAAATCTTGCAACAGTTAATCATTAGCATTGTAGAATTGTAGTATTTTCGTCAAATTTTGTTGTTTTTTTTTGCTAAATCTCTATACTGCAGCGCTTTTGCTTTTTTAAAGACGACTAGTCAATTTTACTGTGAATTACCATTTCACCTAATTTATAGAGTAATTTTGCGATTAATCGAAGTTGAAGAAAATTACTTTGTGCAAAGTATAGAAAGCTGAAAAGTTTACGATAAACTAATGCGCCACCTTGCACGATGATACCCTCAGCTTTCTCAGAGTTTGTGCGACTTCTCCTGGCTGAATTTGAGCACGTTAGCAGCTGGAGTGAACGATCGAATGCTAAGAATGATTTTCTCACGATTTGCTGGTGTATCACACCGTATCTGTTCCATAAATGTGTGCCTGACTCGTGGTACGTGCTACCGCAACGAGCCCGAGCTCACGCTTTTCGTTCTCACACATTCGTTTACAGAGTTTGCGCAGATGATGCGCGGACGTCCACTAGTGCTAAATCTGAGGGAGATCTTCAAACAGTTCGATCTCGATAACGACGGCTATATCGTCGAGGACGAACTCCGCCGCGTCTGCAAAGAGCTAAACGTCACTGCAAGCGATCGCGAAATCAGCACCATGTTTAGCGTCGCCGACACGAACGGCGATGGCCGCATCACTTTCGAAGGTCCGAAGGGCCCACTTGCACTCCACGCGAACCACTTGCACGCGTGCGTCTGCATCGCCGTGCACGTGTATTCGATGTTCAGGAATATTCGTACTCTGTTGTTTGCCTGATTTCACTAAAACCGGTTTGGGCTTAAATTCTGGATCCATAAACTTTATAAAAGCGATTTTAGCGTCAATACTGGATCTCAAAAATATTGCAAAACCTGTTTTGTGTTGCTGTGAGACTTTCGTCTACGAATCGGCTTGAGGCCAAAGCTAGATCATAGCCAGTTGCAGCGATTGAAAATTGCTTTTAAAACCGATTTGTCCGAGAACCGGTTTTCAAAATTCCAAACGTGGTTTTAGTGTAAGCAAGTCCCGGTTGTAAAAACCGGTTTAGCTCCGAAACTAATAGAAACCGGTTTGCGGACCAAAGTGGTGCCAAACCGGTTTCTGTGATCTGTTTTTAACGCCGCTTTTCTGCTCTTTTAGAATTTCAGAAACTGCTTACGAAAGGTAACCTTCAGGGCCTGCAGTGATCTTCACTCGCGCGCGTGGACACAGAACTTGCCTATTAAAATCCGATATTGCCGCTGTCTGATGGACTTGCGCTATCCTACTGAATTTCGGCACACAGGGATTGCGTGCGTTGTCACTATACGTACAGTATTAGGACATATACTGCGCTTCACCTGCGTTTTGTTTGTTTTGCGTGTTCTCGTTTCGAGAAATGACGATAATTGTGATACTCGTTGAAACATTCGTTCGCCGTGCGCTTCGTACCATTATAATCCGTGCCACGGTATTTATGAATACAGTAACCT
>JAQGBB010001721.1:0-12623 GCA_034691745.1 Prismatolaimus dolichurus | reverse complement strand
TAAAGAGCCAACATTAGGAACATGCGTGAAAAAATACGTAATGAAGTGTTAGTAGGCGCCACGGTGGCGCCCCGAAGTAGGCGCCACGGTGGCGCCCTGATCGTCGTAGTCTGGAGATTGTGTCAGTTTACAGACGTTTGGGTCATACGATCCACTGGTGCCTTATCCATATACGAAGAATGGCCCGAAATCTTATAAGATATAGTAATTTACTTCCGTTGACGATGGCAAAAGCCACAAGCAAAAGAAATGGAAGGTCTTTTTTGACGTAGTTGTACAGGACGTCACTGAAGAGCGGTCCAATGACGGCGCCGAGGCCGAGCCCACCGAGGGCGATTCCCATTGCTGTTCCGCGTTCGTTGTCGTCCGTATAAGTGTGGGCAAGCATGTCCAGACCAATGTATTTTTCGGTGTTTGAGCATCCCTCTGGCCAACCGGAGGTGCTGGAACAAAACGAGCCAATGCCCTGAAGCACTCGCTCGGAGACAAGTAAGTGGCCCTATGGGTTTTGGTGACTACCGCAATTGGTGAAAAACTGAAAACACTATCTGAGTACCCTTAAAAAGTGACTCTGCAAAATGAAAAAAATCTGACCGATCGGACGCACGCTGCTCAAACTAAAGGATCTGTAAAAGTCGACAGAACATGTTAGCTAAAGTTTATATTTAGACTGCATACACTATGTGGCAGCAAAACGTAAGGCAAGAGGCCACATGTGTAATGTGTCAACAATTGCTGTCAATGTCATCAAACCGTGCCTGTCGACTTTTTACGGACCCCTTAGCTTCGAAAAACCGAAACTTGCAATATTCGAACATGGTTTCAAACCGCCATGCATTCAGAGCCGGTTTTCGGCCTTTGATCGTTGTCTGATCGCACAATCTTCTTAAGCAAACGTATTGAGCGAGTGCGTTACGCCTTGGGGCCATTCATTTATGACGTCACGTAAAAGTGCGTTTTTTGGACCCCTCCCTCGGCTTTCGTGCAGGAAGCTTCGCGGGTCTAGCACTGACGACTCCCCGGTATCGTGACGTTGATGGAATGCATTCGAGACGATCGTGTCGTTGGCGCCCCGGTCGCAGAACTGAATTCTTCGTCCGACGTACAACGACGCGTTCACCTCACAAGCTGTCGCCGACGAAGATAATGAGCTTCCAGAGCCCGAGCGTTCTAGGCGGTGATTCAGCGTACAGAGATACAGAAGCTCGAAATCAGCCTCGGACGTCGAAGCCGAAGCGAGCCAGGCTAACGGCGCAGTTCGTCCAGTTGATGATAAGAGTAACTAGTAAATCTACCCATTGCTTACGCCATGGGTCTAGGTATCCCCGTTGTTCCCGTAGGCCAAGGCCCCATTACGGAGCGTTATTTTCTGCTTACACGTCATGCGAACAGCAGAAATAGGTGTGCAGTGCTTTTGCATTCGCCAAGCGAACGTAGTGAGCAACAATAAGGATGCTTACTAGTCGGAGAGCCGCTTCCCCCGTTTACCCCCGCGGGCCGTTTTCCCCACGACCATTCCCCCTTTTGCCTCCACCCCAACAATTTTCCTCAATTTGTCCCCTACAATTCCCCCAGCTTCCCCATTTGCCCCGTCCCACTGACTAAATGGCAGATCAAGCACTTGCGCGCGCGTTTTTTGTTGTTTCGTGGCGGATGCGTTTCGACTTTACCGGTCCACTTGTTCTGACGCGGCCGCTATGTGGCGCTCACGTGAGTGGAGCGCCAAGAACAGTAATGCCAGTTCCACGGACGCAGGTGCGGCCGAGAGCAGCGTGATCTCTTCTTATATGTATTAGTTTACCTACAGCCTGCGCTGTGTGTTAGAATCATAACCCGAACAATAATAAAGCGATAGACGGCTAACTAAATAACGCACTGCGCGCTCCCTGGCAGGATGCGAAAAGTACCAACGCCAATAGTTTGACGAATATACCCGTAATGCTCATAAGTTAGACAATAGCAGCGGCCAAAGGCGTGAAATGAGTTGAATCGAATCGATTTAAATTAGACGCATTCCATCCAATCGAATCTTGCCGCCGCGATCGAGGATGTGGTTTTCTGGCCAAAGTTTAGGAATTGAACACTTGAGCTACTTGCTCGTCGAAAAAATTTGGTTTGCCTAACAGTGAATCCCCGCACTTTGCGCTCTACCAATATCTCGTGGATTCGAGTCTCGGAATTTTAGAGGGCTCTCGATTTGACGTTGAAGATTTCTGGCTTTGACCGTCGCTATCACATCATAACTGTCCACTTCAATTTAATGCTGCAGCTAATGTGCCTCACCGCTGCACACATTTGAGCACATTGTCTAACTTGCAGTCTTAGAGCAAATGTTCCTCTTTAAAACGTTCCATGATTCCGTGCGGCCGATTCTGTCTCGACAATTCTCTAGAATAATAAATTCATACATCTTAGTTTCTGCACATGCACAAATGACGTCATTCGAAGGCGGAGTCTTGCCAAAAACGTAATTTTTGTTTAAAACGAAGGCAAAATTTCGAGTTTTTTAACAAGACCGCCCGAAAGCAAAAAAAATCAGCTTGGAACGAACATTTGTCTCCTCGTTCGTTATCGGTCGTGCTCGTGGCGGCGGTTTCCTGAGAAGAAGCATCAATGGTGAGTACACTATTATGAGTGTGCCCAATGCGAACATCAGCGTGGGAAAGCCAATCGTTTGAACAATTGCTCCGCCGATGTAGGGACCTATAGAAAGTACCGAATGCTTAAGAACGCACGTTAGCAGCTAACAAGTGGGTAATAATCATAAAGTTGCATCCTGCTACAAATTCGATAACGATTACGATGATAATGCCCACTTAATGTTGACGTAAATTTTTGGATATGTTGACACCATATAACAGCAGCCATATAACAGCCACGACCTTACTTCTGCACTTTTTCACAGGTTACGAATTCCATGCAGTAAAAATAGCAGTGACTTTTAGGACACGCGGTGGCAACTTGCCGCCTTGCCTATGAGAGTGCCTACCAAGACAAGCCGCCAAACTCATCGAAGAGTCGGAGATGGCGTACACGTTGCCGTAAGCACCAGGGTGGCGCATGTCGATGAGATGCGCCATTGAGGCAAATAGCGCAACATCTGCCATTCCTGCAAGATAGCCCTCCCGTTTTAGTGCTTTTCAGTCATGTATGTGTGCTTTTCGACCGTGGCGGGTGATTGTTGTACCTACCCATAGAGAGACCACCGAAAACCAGCGATGGAATGAGCTCTGGCGGAATCTCCGGAAACGGTAACTGGAGGGAATCAACGGTGCAAGTATTTTTGAAGTCTCGAACAACACCAAAATAGGTTTTAGTTTACCGTAATGCACGCGATGCCCATCACAATCAGCGCCAGCAAAGCGCTTCTCCAACTCAAACATGAAGAACGCGATTTTATCGTAAATGTCGGTACAGAACGTCACCTAATTTGCTTCTCATTTACCGGCCAAACCGAAAGGTGATAGGCCCAAAGAAGTTCGCTGACAACACGTATGCAATGGTTACCGCGAGGAAAATCGAACCTAAAATATTCGTTGCTTTAAAATATGTGATTTGTGAAATACTACAACTTCACTCGTCAACTGATCATTTACAAACCCGTAGTGGCTGGATTCGAGCCCATTGTGCTGATCATCCACAACGGAAGTGACACCTCGATGACGGTTATGCCGATGTTTGCGAAGAAAACTCCGCCTTCAACGAAAAAAAAAGAAAGTGAAGCACGCTACGGTAACGGGTCATGCAAAAATCACGTGCTCGGCTAATGGAGGGTGGCCGAAAAGAACTCGAACGAGAACGACCGGGGGTGGGCGGTAGCCGAGAGAAACACGTGCTTTTTTCGAAACATTTTGGGAAAAACAGGCAGGAAACCCTCAAAAATTGTGTCAAATTTGCCATTATTTGGAAGTCACTGACGAGAAAATTTAGTGCTTTTTGAATAACTTTGTCCGCTTTCGTGCTAATTTCGAGCACAAAAACTTGTCTCATCTGAAAAAATTTGTATTGCTGCAGCAATCATTTTCTTAAAAATTGTGTTTTGGAGCCGCGGGATTTTCGCTTTTTGCTAATCGGAAGAGGGGATACGTCCAAAGAGCACGCGCCTGGAAGGGGGTAAGTCCAAAACAGCCTTTTTGAGTAAAGTAGGTTTTTTGAACACGTGATTTTTGCATGGCCCGTAATCCAACGTAAACCAACCAGCGGCGATAATAACGTAGGGATCTATGAGAAGCTTCAACAATGACGACGTTTCCTTCTTCGCGGGCTCAATCTTGAGCCTCAGCACGAAGAGCTGTAACACTAAATTTGCATACTTAAGAAAATTATATTTAAAAAAGATAATCCTTATTTACATCCGTCGATGAGGGCTAAGCCTGCGAGCAAACAAAACGGAAGCTCTTTTCCCTCGTAGTTGTACAAGACGCCACCGAAAAGCGGTCCAAGGACGGCGCCGAAACCTACACCACCGAGAGCAATGCCCATTGCAGTTCCGCGTTCTTTCTCGTCCGTGTAGGTGTGGGCAAGCATGCCAAGACCTATTTTAGGCGACTGATTTCAAGAAAAGTCAAAAAGATTCTAGTACGTTGGGCAACTCACCGGCTGTGCTAGAGCACGAGGAACCAACACCCTGGATGACTCTTGCGAAAACAAGCAGCGGATATGAAGTGGCGAAGGCGTACACTGAAGCGAAAATAGCGCAACATCAACATGAACAGATGTCCGGATGACATGCAATACCTAACGTTGAAATGAGCGTAATCACAAAGCCGATAAACATCGGAATCGAATAGCCAAGCCTGCAAATGATGAAAACTGGGTTTTCACGACGGCGGGTGGCATATTTGACGCATTGTGGGGCAAGCAGATGTCAAAGACCAAAATTAGAGCAGTTTTTCGCTGATAAAGCTTGGAGGTCATCCATATATAACGTCACCTAAAAATTTGAGTTTGTTGCTTCTTTCCTCTTTCAGCTAAAAGCGACGTCACTTTTGAGCCTCCGCATTTGAAAATTTTTCCAAGGAAGCGGTCACGCGAACGGCTGGTTGAACACGCGGTTGGAAACAGTGCAAAATTCTGACCGAAATCGGTGCATTTTAGATGTGAAATTTACTAAAAATTTTTTGAGCTGTTTGAAAAATTTTCAGATTTTTCTGTAAATTTTTTCTCAAAATTGGCAAAAATTTATCGCAAAATTTTCCGAAAATTTTTGCCTTATGTAGTCATTAAAGTGACGTTACTTTTTCGCCTACCCTCTCTTCTCTTCGTCATCTGCCGTCACTTTTTTTGAAAATGTTATTGACCCCCTTCCCCTCGGCAGGTGACGTCATATATGAATGAGCCCTTAGCAGTTCAACCGATCTTTTACCGTCAACTCGTAGTGTTCATGAAAAAACGAAGATTGTTTAGTGTGAACATTACTATTGAAGCGTGACGCTTTGTGATCAAAAGCCCGTAGGGTGCAAACCCATTTTGTATTATTCTCTTCATCTCTTCGTTTTATGGCCCAAACCGAAGTGCAGCCTGAGGGTCAAACTTTTTATTGCTCACAAAGTTAAAAACTGGAATTTTCGTTGTGTCGGTACGGATTATCAAAATCTTGCGTCAATGGGAGTCGTAAGAAATAACCGAATTATCGACGAATCGCCGATCGTGTAATCTTATCGCTAGAACCGTCGATCACTCTCGTTAAGTATTCACCGAAGTATAATCTCGATGAATCTTTCAAGAATCTCGTTTGAGGAGATCAAATCACGGACGAATCTCAAACGTTCGATTATTGTCGTCATAATCGTCGAATCATAAACAGGCAGACCATCACACAGCTGATAAGCTTGAGTTAGAGGATCATGAAATCTTCGATAGATCTCGTCGTAGAAGATCATCGAGGTATTAAAAAAACTCGCAGAAAATAACAAAATTTTCGGCCGATCTCTCTATCATCCTTGAACATTTCATCAGTGCTGTCGAATCGTAGATCGATCAGTCCTCATTGAAGTCGTTATAATAATCAAATCAATGACAGCCTCATTAGAGATAATCTAGCCATCGCGTATAAATTTATTTAGATTTTGTTGTGCTGGATCGAAGTAACTGTCACGATAAAGCCTTTTTAGGCGCTAAAAATCATTGCTGACCGACAGATCTTGTGAGGTTTAGACATAATCTGCCATAGTCTGACTATTCTGTGCTGGATTTTGTCACACCAAAAAGGGTCATTTTCGTCAAGCAGACTGCGAACGCGGGAAATCGCCCAAGCCGTAAAACGATTTGTTGAATTACCGATTCGTTAAAGGTCCGACCACTTGATTGGCTACGACCTGTGCGAGCGCCTTCGAACCAAACATCAGGCCTATTCGGACATTTTCGCTGGCCGCTAGCGAAGCCAATAGCGCCTTGTCTTCGTCCGCTGTCGAACTCGGTGGAGTAGTCGCTTTTTGGTGGTGCTAAGACGAGTTCCGAGAAGTGACACAATCATGCGTTGATATTCGTTCGTCAGTGGACGACTGCTGTACCTGCTGCTGCTGATGCTTGTGCCACCAGCGTAGCCGCCACCAGGCTGACGACGTGCTCGCTTCGACGTTTGTCGGATTTGGGTTGGGCAGACCGTCGATTAGCCAGGTCATATTCGGATAATCCATGCGGAGCAGATAGTCGGGCATTATGGGAACTAGCAAAGAGTAGATTTATAATCAAAAGCTAAACCCAGCATTTGACAATTGACCATAATAAACATAAATTCAATTAAAAAATCGAATTCAACCGAACCGACTCGCCTTAGCGAAATTACTCAATTGTTTTCGATTTAATTTCTTGTCGAGTGCATGATTGATGTGGGTTTCTAGTCAAAGTTTTTCAATTTTTCACGATTTCTGACATTACTGCTTTGTCTCGCGACAAAGTTAGATTTGGATTACTAAACTCAGTAAGATGAATTTTTATGCTGTATAAAGCGACATAAAGCTAAAAGACTCATACGCAATTAGATACGATTCAGATTGATTCGATTGCGAGTCTAGGGTTTTTTGGCCTTTCGATTTTGGTTTTAACAGCCGCCTCTAACGATTCTGAAAATAGCCGCTGCCAAATTAAATACCCTTTGACTCAAACTTACCGATAACAGTGAGAAGCATAAAGTCGAGAAAGAGGGCAATGTAGACGATTAACAAAACGAACTTCTTTGACTTCCGAATCGTCTCACAACGTTTTAAACATGTTGTGCTGCTCCTTGGCACTTCCACATAGCCGCTAGCGTTCTCGGGGAACGCGGACAAAGCTTCGCCCGGCAAATGATTTTGCATTGCTAAGGTTTATAAACAGTCGAGACCGTCTTCACAAAGTGAAAGGTTTCCGCTTTTTCTAATCTTTCCGTCTCGCCAGCAGCCTCTCAGTGCGTCGTTTGACTGTCACGAAATGCCCGCACAGAAAACAAATCGGATGTACCGATCCTCGAGGCCCACTGACGTATAGTGCACGACTGGATCTGAAAACAATGATGCCAAGCGATGACAGCAAATTATAGGCGCGCTTGAAATCTACTTTTTATAAGGTGTGCATGTTCTTGGCGTTTTCTGCCTTTCTGTTGCATCGACGTCACCAAAACTTGTTACATAGGCGTTTTGAAGATAGAGTTTGTGCTGCATAGCTTAGTTGGTAAAGCGTCGTTATAAGAATCCTGGAGCAGTGGGAGTGTGGATTAGAATCCTGTAGGGGCGAAATTCTTTTTTGTTTGCTTCTCGCACATGTGATGAAAAGGCTTTAGGCGAAATCTGTTTTGGAAGTACAAAGTACGGTTTCAGACACGCACACACCACATAGCAAATCCGTTGGTGCATGCTAGAGAAATGATCGAAATACGCCATTTTACGCGGCAGCGGACCCTGTGATTTGTCGTACTCACGAAGTATTATACCACTAAGGCCCGTTTACGAACATAAATCTGTTTGACCTACCTGAAAAATTTCAGTCCCCCTGGCTTGCTTTTTACGAACGCTATCGTGCTCGCAGACAGGCGGACGACACGTCCGACTGCAGAAGTTTACTACGTTAGTCGACCTAAAAAAACAAACAACGCCGGCAGAAGCGACAGCGTCCGACGTTAACGGAATGCCCTGATATAGAGACAGACGTGTATTGCTGAGAGATAGGTAACAAATTTACTACGTTTTGCACTAATGAAGTCAACAGCAGTCGACGTACAACATTAGAAACAACGGGCTGAATACGAAAGATCTGGTTGCGGAAAGTGTCGTTCTGCAGTTTATGAAAACTGATACATCTTGACGTTTCAGAATACCCATAGCGGCGCGTTCGCAAACGTCGCTCTGATTTAAGGTATAAGGATACCCAATGTGCTTTTCTAGTCATTGAGGAAGTAATAGTGGCTAGAATCACATGCGTTCTTTTCCCTTTGGTGCAGATTTACGTAGGCTTTAAAAATTTTCAATTTTGGTGCTCATAATGCGTGTCATAAAAAGTTTGTTTTACGTGGATCCATGGACATCAAAATAAGGAAAATGAGGAAAAAATGGAAATTACTTTGCAACATTGGAATGGTCTGTGATAGCAAGAAATGGCCGACATTATGACATAGAGGGGTGAATGTTCTTTCAAACAAGCGTTTTAGCCCGGCTGCCCTTACTCGTGGAACGAAAAAATTTGTACACAAATTCAGAAAAAATCATAAAAATAGGGTTAGTTTCCCGAACAATGTTATGTTTATTGTTGGACGCAGGAAAAATGTAACTGCGTTATGACCAAGCAGAAATATGTACCTATCCAACGAGGTATCGTGTCAGGCTAAGATCCGCACGATTCCCGAGATTTTTTGCGCAGTTTTGAGCCAAAAATGAGTGCCATGATACCTTAATGCCGTCAGGAAATCCGAGTGTCTCCATACAACCGCCGCTCAAGGAGTGCGTTACCGAATGCAACGAAGTGACGTACAGCGCCAGTATTTCCGTCGCCGACGTCGCATGGGATCAAGTTCACACAATGTTCGATTCGGCAAGGGGGCAGCTGGAATCGGAGTTGAAAACCGCTTCCGAAATGGCGAAACGATACCTGCCCACGAACAATAAGACCACTCTCGATCTCTTCAATCAAATCTACAACGCGACCACCAAAGTGGAGAAGAAGGCCAACGACACCAATCAGTTAATGCAAACGCTATCGACCTTTCCCGCTCTCCTTCCCCCGAAAATTCTGACGCCATTTGAAGACAACTTCGAGCGCTTCGTTCATGATTATGTCGATACAGCGCTTGCTGCAATCAGCGAGTTTGCTTCGCAGCTAAACGCATCGTTGAGGAATGCACAAACCGTGTTTTCCAATCCAGTTTTCGTCGGCTATCTGCTCGCACCATCGGTGAGTGCCAAAGCGGCAAACAGGCTGAACAAGAACATGTTCAGCGAAGACGATCTGTCGCGAGTCGCTCAGAACGCGTCGGAAAATATCACAGAAAATGCACGAATTAAAGTTTATCTGGCCCTCCTTGACACGATGCTGCTAGCACTGCCAAAGCTGGAGACCCAAATGGAACGCTTTAGCCACGCGCTTTCGGACATTCTCCAAACGGAGAAGAATGAAACAATCCTGACGTCGGGCGACTACGAACGTCTGCAGCGGTTCGTCACCGACATGCAGAAGGCCCTTATGGTGTTCGAGGCCGAGCAGTACGGTTGCCTGGAACGCTCGCTTCTTGTGACCGCAGACACTCGAACGTCGCCAGTTGACCTCTACTTCTGCGTTCTCTATCTTTTTGCGTCCGACGGGTCAAAGGCGTCTGCAGTTGCTTCTTGGATGAGCTTGTTCGGCGAGCTTACGGTTCATAGTGTTGAAGGTCAAACGAAAACGTGCACCGAAGCACTTCGGGTGTCTTTCGGGTCACTCGTTGTATTAAACAACTCCGCACTTGACGACGAGCATCAGAACACACGTCACGTGACTGCGAATAAGACTAATAATGGATCCGTCCAATCAGAAGCGTTCCTCGTTCCGATAGCGGTCGCGATCGTCGAGTTGCTTCAGCAAACGCTTAGCGAATGCTACGAAGAGTTTGAGATAGAACGCACCAGTCTCAGGTATTTTGTCGAAAAAGTCAGGAAAACAGTTATCCCGCAATATACAAAAACCGTCTCCGATGCGACCGAAATCCGCAAACGCATCGAGAAGATTTCAGAAATAAGTCAAGATATTCTCCATGCGCATACATCGTCGACCGTCCTCGCTGACCTCCTCTATCTAAGGGATAATCTCACCCTTTACCAGACCGATGAGACGAAGATGAACTACGAGAATTTGTCAAAATTGCTCGAGAAAAATTTTCTTTCGGTGATCAATAATTTGCAGATTGCAAGCTTGGCCGACGGGCGACTTCAGTCGCTGAAGTCGAACTGCGCCGATTTGCGTGGCTTGAGCGCGCCGTACATTCGAGGAGAAGTGACGGCGAATAGATCTTCGAAAGCGATCTTCGACGTTGTAGCGCACAGCGTTCTTTGGCAGGGCGACGCGCAGCTGAATATGAATAGTACGAATAGTGTATGCGATGTGGTAAACGACGAGGTGACCGAGCTGCTCGAGACCGGCGACGAGGCGAAGACTCTGTACATTAGCGCGGGCAAGGCGCTAGTCGACGACGCGAACAAGTTTCTGCAGATGATACAGCTAACCGACAAATTTTTTGGGTAACTTTTTCGAAAGACTAACGGCTTTAATTTAATAAAATGATAAATAACACTAGCCGAACATGAAATAACTAAATCTAGCTAATTAAATAAAATCGAAATTCAATAAATGTATACCAAAAAAATTAATTATAATTAATAAAAATCAAAATTAATAAAACAAGTTTCAAAATTCAGGTAACAGAAATTAATTTTAATTAATTTTGATTTATCAAAAATTCATAAAATTATTTAATTCAATAACCATCAAAATACTTTAATCAAATCTTATAGTTATTGAAGTGTCATTTTTGCATCTTGCCTGAAGCGCGAAGCGCGGAAAAAAGGATTGCTAACTGTTCGGACAACCCCATTCTTCCTCTCCTTGTTCCCCTCTCCTCCTCGAAAAATCGAAAGTTAGCGGACGTCCAGAGGATCATAGTGCATTATGTTTCAGATGGTTTGGTGGAACATCATAGTGTTCCAGACTGTTCCAGATGTTCCAGGCGATTCCAGAACATATCGAAAAGTTGCCTGTGTGTATTTTTTCTTGACGGACGTGGAGGAGGCGCTAGTACACGGTATCGCGTGTAGTACGCTTTTTTTGCTTCATGGCGGGATGCCTTTTCGGCCTTGCCGATTTATTTGTTCCTGTCTTCGGTTGCGGCAAAGCGAATGAGACGGAATCCCAACTCAGGCATACGTATGCTGGATATTTCGAGTTTAGCGACAACTTCGTTTTCGTCTACGTTTATTTTGGTGAGCTAAGCCTTGAATCCGTTACTCACGAAACGAGGCTCGATTTCTGGAACTTAATGGGTGAGTGCCCAGTCACCCAGTTAAAATCGATAAATTTTTTATAGTCTAATTCGTTCTCTAATTGATAGCTGAGCTTGGCGGCGCAAGCGGCCTCTGGCTTGGCGTCTCGATTGTAACGCTTGTCCAATTCGTCGAGTTTCCGCTTCGCTACGGTCTCAAGTGTATCGTGCGCGGTGCTCGTCGCGTGAAAGTCAAGGTCGCAAATAAAGCCCAAAATCGTCAAACGTTTGGCGATCCCGACATTGTCACCATCTCGTCGGCTTCTCTTCAAAGCACGATGCATGCGCACGGTGTTGCGAATCGCGATTACGGCGCGCGTGAATCTTGATTTTAACTTCCACTTCAGTTTGCCTTCCTGAGCTGAAGAAAGAGCACTTATTCTAGCTGTAAGGTATTAGGGCACCCGCTTTGGGTCAAAACTACACCAAAGATTTCGGGAATCGTATATGTCTCAGCCTGACACGATATATCTCTTTGGAAAAGGTACCGCATTCAATTCAGACCCACTGTTGACCGTTTTGCGCACAATTAGGTGAGTGATTTACTTGCACGCATGCTAGACAGGCATAGTGCTCCCTTTCAAACGTTTCTCACTTTTTCATATTTCGTTTTTCGAATACTATATAAAATTTTAACACATGGGCATAGAAAAACTTTGCGGACAAAAGTGAAGTAAAAATTCAAATTTTTCGCGGGCGCAAAAAGCCACGAACTTTGAGCAAATTGGCAAGAGCAATTTCGGACTGTTTTTGAACGCGACTTTTGGCGAATGTTTTTCAGTGCGATTTTCTCTTTATTCTTGTGGATTTTTTGTCTGATCCATTAATAAGAGCACACGTTTTTCGTTGCGTTTCGTTTCAAGACTAGTAATTGTACTATGTGCTGCTCTGCTTAGTAGTGTTTTTTCTGGAAAAAATTGAAACAAAATTTTTCCGAGTTTCTGGCCGGCAAACAGAAACGGAAAAATATTTTTTCCGACCCTGCCTGGAAAAGAAATAAATCAGAAATTTTTTTTCCGATTTAGTTGGTAAGGGGACATACACAACTGACGTCAGCTCAAAATTTGAAATTTTGACCCACCCACCCCCTCTCGTCACTCATCATCAGTTTTTGACTCACCCACCCCCTAACTGACGTCAGTTT
>JAQGBB010001720.1:0-12624 GCA_034691745.1 Prismatolaimus dolichurus | reverse complement strand
AAATAACTCTGGGGCCAAAACTTAAATTTTCCAATAACTCTGGGGCCGGGCCCCACGGGCCCCAAAGGTGGCGCCGCTGCCTCTTCGCCCAAACGTTTTCGCAACTTTTTTCTTTGTTAGTTTTGCTTCGGCAAGACACACAACGTTAAATTCAGCAAAGAAAAAAATAGTTGTAGAGCAGAAAACCGGATTTCTTGCTGTAGTTCTAGGCGAAATAAATGTTTGATAGTATCGCAGTAACTATTTTCGAATTCACACGATTGTGTATCTTCTCAGGCATATTTCTTTCATTTCTACATAAGCTGGCTTTTGCATCCTGCGTGGAGCAGAGCGGAACAAAAAGGGTAGCTAGGTGGTCAGAGATTCATTATTTTTCTCTATTTCCCTTCCCCCTTTTCCCCCTCGAAATAAAAGTTTACAAACGTCGAGAGTAACTTAGTAGTGTTTTCTATCTAAAAGGTGGAACACCTATACTTTCCAAGCTGTTTCAGAGTGCTCCAAGATATTCCAAAACATAAAAAATTTGTTTACGTTATTTTTGTTGTTTATGAAAGATGCTCTTTGGTTCTGTCGGTCCTTTTGTAGATCCACTTACAGATTTGGCGTCAGTGGCCCTCGAGGATCGGTGCGTCCGACTACTTGTTAAAAACTGCACGTTCAAAGGAAAGCTAATAATAAGGCATTTTCTTTTCGAAATCGGATTCTAAAACGTATTTACAGAATTATTGCAGCTGCAAAAGGTGTTCTGTTTCGCTTTGTTTAAACTCCTCGCATTATTTGTCGTTCAAAGATACCACATGAATTCAAGCTGGCCATCACCTGCAGAAATTGTGCTTTTCTGTAAACTTTATCCCTGCTTTGTTATGTAACTTTAAAACGCGCCATATAGCAGGAAGTTCTGGAAAAATAGAATTTTCGAAAATTCATTCCACTATCGACATTTCTGCCGTAGATTTTCACTTATCGCTCCATATTGGGAGCAAGTAGCTGCAGCGAAAGACTATAAAGAATACGAATTTTCCGTTCGTTCAAAAGCAATTCTAAACTTGTCTGTTATTAACCGGTTTCGGGTCGGGTCGAAACACCAGGGTTTACGCCAAATAACGTTTTTTCTCTTTTTTAGATAAATCGAGTTCACGACTTTTGCAGTAATAAAAAAAATGAAAAATTTTTTCCAACAAAAAATAATAAAAGCTGGAAAAGCAGCAGCTTCGGACTTCACGAAAACAGACCTCAGCGCGATGCATCCTGCATGGTGTGTGCCGGAATAGCAAGCATAGCTAAGCAGTCAACACGTAATTATTGCCCCTTCCATTCTCCTCTTTTCTTGTATTGCCTGCACTCCCTTACTTTTTGCATTTTTCATGGAGCACAGCGGAATAAAAAGAATATCTAAGTGGTTGAAGGTTCATTATCCCCCTGTTCCAAGTTTCCCTCCGTCAAGAGTAACCTAGTACAGTATAGTCTATGCCCAGATAATAGAACACCTAAATGTTCCAAGTTGTTCTAGAGTGTTCCGTGGATTTCTGGAGTGTATCAGACAAAAATTTCCTGTACTTTATTTTTTGTTGTTTATGCAGAATGCTTTTTTGGCTTGGCTGATTTTATTTGTTTTTATTTTTGCCGATTTTCCCTCGAGCATTCTGCCGTTAAAAAAATTTTACGTTCATTGATGGAAAACACATGTTCTAGGCTGTTCTGAGTGTTTCTTGGTGTTTTATAGTGTTCAAAACGACAGAGAATTTATTGTACGTGTTTTCTGTTTATGCAGGATACTCTTAAGCTTTGCTGGTCTACTTATTGGCTGAAAAAAGCAAGTATCATGCAGGATCTGATGAACAAAACGATCATCATCGGTTGTCGTACGCGCTGTGGTGAAGTGTTCGCGGATTGGTTTCCTCATGGCACGAATTACCATCTCACGCTTGTGAAACCGGCGCTAGAAGCGCTCCATATGGGCTATCGAGAGCTGAGGACAGCTGAACCGAAGACGTTTGATGAAACTGTCTTCGACAACCAGTCAATGGCGTCATATCTCGAGTTCGCTTACGACATGTTTGACCGACGTCTTGTGATAACTAGTTCACGATTTCGCGTTTTAAATGCGTCCTATAGCTATCCAGTGACGTTTACCGAGCTGGTCTGCGTCATTCCTCGAATCGCGCCAGCACCCCATAAAATCGGCGCATTTCTCCTTCATCCATTTATGGTATATGCTTGGGAACTTGGGTCATTTCCGTGAGAAAACATCTCCTCGATTTATCTCAGCAGACGTAAGGGCAGTCTATAAAAACCTTCCGGATTTCAACCTGAGGGAGACAGACAGAGAGCTTAAGTTTAAAAAATTTAAATGTTTTAACACACTTGAATAAGCGACTTTTGAAAATGTGTGCGATGGGGTCAAAAAATTCAAATTTTGTGCGAACGTGTTTGATAGAAACGGATCAAAAAGGTATTTCCACAAAATTTGCATCTTAGAAGTCTATAGCTAGTTTGCATCAATGCGAATAGCGCAAATGAGCAAACAGTTATTTCAAAAATACCCTACTCAGGTTTCCCAGCGGAACCATAGATTTTCTAATGCAATTGTAGCCATCCCTCTGGGCGATCGTCGCTCTTTTTCTCATTCTCCTCTACACCATGCAGAAGATCTTCTCTCAACGCCAGCGTCTGAGGCTATCGATCGAGCTTCTTGACCTGATCGGGGAACTTTGCACTGCTGCCGTTGGGTTTTTATATTCCGCTAAGCTAACGTCGATAGCTCTCCCGTTGACGAGCGGCTTACATGCGGCTCCGAGCATAAACTTTCTCGCAAGCCTCGTCGCCCAACGCGAATATCGAATGGTGATCAACAGCGTCGGCGACTTTCGCTTCGAATTTATCAATAAATCGAAGGGCGCTGATGTCACCGCTCTACGCCAAGCGTTTGTCAAAAATCCGCCGATACTCGTAAAAGATATGACCGAATCTTGCCGAATGGTCGCACAAACCGCAAACCCTCGGCTATTTACATTGATCGACGACCTTGAGGTCGCAATGTACTGTTCGGACTACATTGGTGATCTGGAAGTGATTGCTGTTCCGAACCATCCAATGCTCTTTTCGGGGCTCGTTTTCTCGAAACGTGCCGAAGCGGTGAAACGAAAGGTGAACGAAATAAGTGCACAAGGCTTGCTTGCAATTGAGCTGATAAGGGACGCGCGGAGATTGGAGGCGATCAAGCGCGCGCGGCGACAAGGAACACCCGGCATCTCGGACAAAGGACTCTCGACGTTTGACGTTCTGCAGGCATTCTGGATAATCGCTGTGGGCATACCCCTCGCGGTTGCTGCGGAGTTTGTTGAGCTTTGCACTAAAGCTACCAAAAGTCGTCTCTTATCTTCTGAACAGTGAAGCAGACATTTGTAAACATTAAACAAATATGATTCTTCTTTCCATCGTTGACGCGCGTGGTCATCTAAAACCTATTGGTGCTTCAAGCATTGGGCAAACCAAAGGGGTCGTTCACAATTTACGTAAATGAAAAAGTTTATTTTTTACCGTTTGTCCCATCATGGGGTTTGCAAGTATTACTTTAGCTTTAAGACATGAGAAACAAAAATTTTTAATGAATGAGGGGATAAAAAGTTCAAATCTATGCAGACGCCTTCTTCTGGTACCAATTTCGTTTGTTGGTGGCAAGCGCCCCGTCGTCAGAGACTGAAACAGTGTTGAATCTACACAAGCTCTCCGAGACACTAGCCATTTGAAGCAAAAATTCATGCAATTTTTAGTGGCTTGATTTGCTATAAAACCACTTTAATGATAAAACTTTGAAACATAAAAATCTTATAGTATTTCAATATAAAAAATTAATCAAACTAAGGACCATTGCTTAAAATTTGGCTTCTCCGATTCCCAATCCTAATCTTCCCTTGTTATAATACACAAAAATAAGCTAGCTGTTACACATATTGTCACTATAGCTTCCTTATCCGACCGTACAGTCCCTTACTGCACTAGGACACTCTCGGCGCTCCGAAATCTTGTTTCTGTTTTAGAACAGGTGGTAAGCGAAACACAAATGAAAAAGGGTAAGCAAATGACACATGTCAATAAAATTTTTTGCATCCTACCTGGGCGCGTAAGTAGAGAATAGCCTATTGTTCGGACATCGACAATTCTCCAAATACCCCTCAATCATCTTTTTTATCGTCCGCATATTACCCATGTATTGCTTAGTAATTCTTTCAGGACAAAATTTTTGGGATGGAATCGCCCTATGCCGGAGCGTGCAGTCAATATCAAAATTCCTTGTTTACGTTTTGTTCTGAAATCTCAGAAAACCCAAAAGTCGAAGTGAAAATTTCAGCCCAAAACCCCTATAGAAGAAATACTGTATCGCTTTTACATCTAGCTACGCCTCAGCTACAAAAGCTAGCGGACACTTAGATTTTTTTTGCCATTGACAGGATTCCATTTTTGGCTTTGCCGACGTTGCCAGCTGTCAAATGCAGCCTTCCTCATTACGAAATTGAGTTTCTGTTTTCAGCTTGTTTTAATTTCTTTTTAAAGGGTTGCTTTTTATTTATCTAAAAAGTTTTAGTTAACGCGGTCTTTTTAAAAATATATAAAGTGATTTTGCCGAAATATATAGCCTTTGATGGTCGCTGCTGACTTTCGATTACTGCATTTCGATGAGACATGACGCGCTTACATGGTTTCAGAGTAATTGTTATTTCTTTGTTTACAGTGCAGCAGAGTTGCTTTTCTTTTTCTTGCGTTTGTATTTTGGCTTGGTTTGATTAATGAAATGCCAACGATCTAGAAAAACCGATATTGCAAACTGTAGCTAGCAAAATTGTACTTTTTAGCAAACGCTCTTTGAACACAAGCTCACGAATTTACTAAAGTTACAAAATCACATAAAGGTAGGCTATCTTTGCACATGATAACTGATTGGATCTCCCATCCCCGTAGTCGTTTACGTAATTACCTCATCAAGCCTAAACGATCGTCAAAAGTGTAATGAACTTTTGTTGAGCGTAAATTAATGCAAGTCAACCGGCGAAGCCGTAAAGCATTCCAACAGTTGACAGAAGAAACAAGTCGAATGTACCGATCCTTGAGGCCCACTGGCGCAATATGCTGGTGAGCCTGAGCCAACTTATGACAATAAATTTCAAGCCCATCGATGACAATGAAATTTTGAAGTCTATCAGCTAAGGGGAGCGCAGGCCAGATTTCAGTCAAATCCGCTGATGCGTTCAGGAGTCATGTGCAAAACAATATTACATACTGTGTGTCAGTAGACCTTTAAATTCCTACGATTTGCTTCAAATTTAAACGCGTCCATGAAATTTTACCGACGGTCTGCACTATACTACAGAGAAAGTCAAACAGCCGGTCGGCAGAATCACATATGTAACGATCCTCGAGGCCAACTGACGAAGAAAACCGTTTTTCAAAAACCAACGATCAGTTTTAAGAATAAAATGTTATCTACCGTCGGCAAAATAAAAAAATTGCAAAAGCTTTAAAACATACGGAGGATTTGAACGCAGCTTGGTCGATCAGAATACGACAAGATTATCCGTTGCGTCATCACCTCTTTGTTTAAACTTTTAGTAAACACCCATATAATAAACCAGCACTGAATATGCAGCGCACAAAATTTGCCGCAAATCCTGTACTGCGTCGTGGAGTTATAGTATGCGTGACGTACGATAACGACAATAAATGATAGCAAAACATGCTAGCTGAAATTTTCTCGGACAATGAAAAATGCGACGCATGAATTACACTAATCTTTGAACATCATCTAAGGTGTAGTAATAGTTCAATGTAAACTTTTTGGCCTGCCACGCGGGTGACTCAGGTTCGACTTCTACCAACATCATTTTTTGCGTTTTTTCTGAGCTCTAATTTGAAGCCAAGGCTTATAGCGAGCACTCGGAATATGCGTCAGCGTCATCACCGGGGATGCATGTGCGGATTGAATGGAACAAACGCACGTGCACCACCAAGCGGGGAAATGCGAAAACATGCTATGTCTGCATGGAGCTGGTCCTACAGGATTGCCGTACTCGCGGAGTATTAGGCCCACAGGGTCCATCTACGAACTTGAACCTAGGTTTAGCCCAAGGTACCTTCCTGCAAAATTTCAGCCCACTATCTTGCTTCTTGCGAACGCTATCGTGTACACATACGGCTATACATACATACGGATGACACGCCCCTCCGCAATAGGCCTACTGACTTTGTCAGTGGACCTAAAAATGAGGTGCGAAAATTCTGGAACACCTTGAAACACCCTGGAGCATCTAGAACACCCTGGGACACTGTGGAACACTTTTGAACACTGAGTGTTCCAGCTTTGCGGCAGATGACATACTGTGCCGTACAAATCCTCTGGACGTTCTCTAAGTTTTGTCCAAGGAAGACATTGGAACGAAAAATAATTTAAATCTGACCAGTTACATTCTGTTATTACACTCGTTACGCTCGCTCCATGTCAAATGCAAAATGCTGCATTTTTGTTGAATTCCAATGACTATCCACTGTGCGTTATTTTACGTTTGCTAAAACGGCGAGCGACATGGTTAATCGTTACGAGAATTATGTTGCACATTGCAAAAATGCTTCCTCCAAGCCAGAATCCTAAATCAAAAAATTAACTTGCAGTTGTCTTTTCCAAACAGTAACATTAATAGTTTATAAAGCGACTCACCTATCGAGCCTCCGATCGCCGCCAGTATCGACTCAACGTTCGAAAAGAGCAGCGATTCCGAACTAACAATCGTTGTAGAGTTAGCATTTTTAGTGAAATCGCGAAAAACTCCTCTAAGCCAGAAGGTAAGTATGGTACTAGTTTGAGAATGCGAAGTGCAATACGCGATTGGCTGCATCTTTTAAGAGTTGCACACTGCGACTCAAAGCGTTCTCGGCCGTTGGAAGTGAGCTCTCGTCCATTGACCTCCAGTTCTCCACGTCGCTCTTTAGATGCTCAACGTTTACTTTATCGAACTTTTTTATATTAGCGAGTGCGATCGTGAAACATACGGATGTCGCATTTGCAAAGTATGCATTCGTTTTGTAGTCGATACTCGTTTCGATGTAGCCGACTTCATCGCCATAGGAAGTGAACGTTTATAAATTTCGCTGACGGTAATGCATGCGAAAGCGATGAGGAGTGCAATACAGAAAACTTTCAACGATCAAAACTGAGTGACAGCAAGAAAAGCCGGACCATGAATCGGTGTTTCAAGAGCCAGTGGGGAAAATTTGGTTCAAAACGGTGCGAATTTGTCCCACAGCAAAGCCCGAAATGTATTGATAGACTTCAAGGCTCCTTGCTTGCAAGCACGGACAACTTGAGAAGCATAGATTTTTGCTCTTCTCGAAGCCGCCGTCGAGATGCATCGCATTTTTCTTCCAGCTCGATGCATTTTATAACCAAAGTCCCAATTTCGAGTGCCGACAAGCAGCTTGTATAATACCTGGTATGCTGAGACGGAATCGCTAAGACCGCTAAATAAAAGTGCCCCTTAATGTTCCAAAGTGTTCAAGAACGTTTCGGTGTTTTCCAAAATTTTTTAAGGTTTGATTTTTTAAACTTGTGGGGTGTACTTCGGCTTTGCCGAGTCACTTGATGAAATAAACAAAGGAGCTGCGTTGTATGAAGCACACATGACAAAGCGTATTCCTTCTCCTTGCAACTAACAGCGACGGACGCACGTCTTTGGATTTGCACGCAAAGTTTCACTTGGGCTTCACGGAAAGCCTCAATGGGTTTTCAGTTTAAAATGCCCACGTTGAAATATGTCAATTCATTTATTGCATCCGACACGGAGCGAGCGAAGCGAATACAATAAAAGAATGTAAAATGGCAGATTTTTAAAATTATCTCTCTATGTCTCCAAACCCTCCTTTTTCCTCATTCTCTCTGTCCCCTTGTTCGCCGTCGGCAAAAGTTAGAAAACGTCCAGAGGATCACGATACAGGGTGTTCCTGAGTGTTCTATCAGAGAACGCAAAATTTTTTCGAAACGTTTTTTCTTTCATTGTCTAATGCCTTTCGGTTTTGCCAGCTTACTTGTCAAGTCTTTGTGTTTCTCAGTAAAGCCGACGCCATGTTGTCAGTCATCAGTGAAGAGTGTTCAGGCGAGAAACGACACCTTTTTGAGCACTTTCTGTGAAACGCCGCGCGAGACACTGCTGCTGTACGCGCAACGCTAATTTCAAACAGACCACAAGCTCGCAGATTAGCTGATGAATGTACAGGCGCAGTCATGCACAAATACAGTGTTCAGTGCTTGCCATAGGCAATACACGCTTCAATTTCAAGTGGTCTGACAACAAATTTTACATTTTAGGCTCACAGACGCACACGTGTTCTTATTGCAACGGGTCATGTCGTCCGTTTCTGAGCATGATCAGTGTAAAATTAGCAAGCACACGCGCAAACCCGAAAGTACACTTTGCCATTTGAGTAAAAAATACAAGCGCAACGATTCTGAACCAAGCGCGACAAAGGAGACCACTAACTTTTTTCCGACTAAAATATGGGGAATACTGAAGATACTGGCTCTTGGAGATGGTGATTACCCTTATTTCCACCGTATGCCCTATGCCGCCTATTTCCCTGCCCCCTAATCTCATCCTATTCCTTTATCGTCAGTCACCACAAGTTAGCGGACAGTGTAAAGAGCACTTCACGCAGACATAGACCAACTTGCCAGTGATAAACGCCAACTTGTCAACGGTAGGAGTCAACTTTCTAGTGGTAATGGCTTTGGTAAGCGAAGTCTCCAAAACAGACAATTTTTTACAAGATTCTGCACTACATAAAACAAGTCGCATGTATCGACCTTCGAGAGGCATTGACGTCATGTGTGTTAACGGCCCTGAAACATGCGTCAAAATGTGAGCGTATTAGTTAGAAATTATTTCTGCATAAGGATTTGCAGCGAAACTCACTCGCATAAGCACGGTCGACAATAGTTTTACAACCGTTCACCATTGATAACAATTGAAGAAGATGACCACTGCCTTGCTTCATGGTCATTTTTTACAATCGATCGTACATTGAGTTTTCTTTTAGGTTGTGGCGGCGCAGTGGTTGACCGATGTGGCCCATCTACAAACCAGTTTGAGCTAATGGCCCTAGATATCCGCAGGAAAAATTTTAGTCTCTTCTTGTGAATGCTGTCGTGTTGACACACGAATGGACAGGTCTCATTGCATTAGGGACACTGACTTCGTCGGTGACTGGCCATAAAAATCATCGGATCCTTTGTCTCTTTTACTTCAGAAGCTTCTGCGTTTGTGTTTTTATGTCGAAAGACAGGATTCACTTGCGACTTAGCCGGTCCCCTTGTTTAGTGTCAAGATTGAGTATAGTCCAGTGAAATGTACATTACCAACAACTTTTTTAAATTTAGACACAATTGTGCACTGCTTAGTAGTGCAATCTAGCGAACTATGTCGTATTTTAGCCCAACGGCGAGGAAGTTTCCAAGGTCAATCTTTATTGTAGTTTGACTGCTTCTCGGCGCTGGTTACGACGTACACCGCCTCTGACGCCAAGAACGATTCGCTCGAAGTCTGCCAGTTTCTATGAAGTCGAGCAAAACGCGCGCACAAGCGAAGCGAATATGTGTAGGATGCGCATGCAGCGAAGAAAACTCATGGTGTCTGATAGTGAAGATCGATCGTAAGGTAATGTGATTCCAAAAAAACGCAAGGGAAAAAATTTCGTTTCCGGGCTATTTGGCGAAGGCATTAATGAAAAAATGTTTTATGCCGAAAAAAAACAAAAAATTTGCGTGCCGCTCGAAAACGGAACAAAACGGACCTGCCGTTTCTAGGCCCACTTACACGTAAACAACACAAAAATACATAAAAATTATTTTTTCATTTGGAAAGATTCCTCTCATTCGGAGCCTAACGCAGCGAAACCGAATGCGCACAAAATATTACCTGAAGAAATTCCGCAACCTTCAGTGAGTATGCTCACTTGTTCAACTGCCGTACTTTTCCATATTAGGCCCCTTCCCAAATAGAGCCCCAGGGCTGTATTTGGTGGGGGCTTTATTCGGATGTTTTTTCAAATCCGGAGGAGAGCGTGGACGCTGATAAAGACGAGTAACAGTTGAAGCTGGTGTGCACGCAGTGCTCTAATGTCGATTCACTCCAGCGATTCTCACAAGATTCGACACGCTTCTCGCTTGACATAATACAGTAGTGCTTGCACAAGTAAAAACGACTTCATTTGCTGGTGTTCACTTGATTTGATGGTTTGGAAAAGCTCTGATGTGAGGGGGCTGTAAACGGAGGGGGGCTATATTTGGAAAAAACTTTTTTGCTAAAAATGGGCATTTTCAAATAAAGCCCCCGGGACTTTATATGGAAAAGTACGGTCAGGTATGAAACAGTTGAATCTGTGTGTTGACGTTAGTTTGCGAATTCGGACTAAGGTGGACGTCCGAAGAGGGGGAAGGGGGTTGAGCCAAAACGGACATTTTCGGACAAGGGAGAGGGGGTCCAAAAATTCAAATTTTTTTAGACGTCTGTTATGGAAGGCCCCTTATCATTTTGTTGTTTTGACTTGCGCAGTTACAAGCAGTTCGCCACAAAGCTCAAACGTGCCTGCCATTGAGGGTCACGATATCAAGAAGTTGATCCCCATTTATTCTCTACGTTTGAAGGTGATAAATTACAATAAATGTGCTACAACCTCTTGACGAAGCCTGCTTTTAATAGCTAACATAGACTAGCTTATTAGCTATTTTTTCTATGCACGTTTAAGCTACAGCTAACTGAGTTCTAGAAATCAAAACCAAATGAACTTTACTATGTGATCATTCTCAGACAAACCGGGAAGTGCCCCTTCTACTGCATTCCCAAATGCTCGACGCGTATTTGCACGACTTGGAGCGCCGATCGAAAGACGCCTGCGCGGACACTTCAGATGAATGCTGCGCCCGCCTGCACAGAACTTTTAGTGACGTCTGCAGCGGCCAAGAGCGCGGAATCGATTCTCAAAGTTGCTCAAAGCGTCGCTGCGACGGCGATCTGAAAGCGAAAGTTCAGTTATTCCCACTGAACGTGAAGATTTACAAAGCTTAAAATAATCAAATCCAACCGAAACTTGAGTGTAGCCTCTAATTTTCAAGTGTTGAAACGCAACGCTTTCCTTCACTCTAACCCGGACCGGCCAGTGAAATTTTCTGGCAGTCGGCCCAGCGCCACCCAGACGGGAACATTTTCTGACGGTTTTGGTTTGGCCCTCGGTCCTTATATCTCGGCTTTACATCTGCCAAAATGAATTTTTAGTTCATAAATCAAGTTTATGCTTCTGAGATAAAATTAAGGTTATGTGCGCCTCTCTTCCCTTGTATGTAGCCCTTAACTTTTTTGCGGAAGCTGCGCCGCGAACGAGATCGTAAAATACGGCCGAATATCAACTAATGCAAACCGTCGTCAGGTTCCATTCACTCATGACGTCTATCAGTGGCTGGAACGCAAGCTTTGAGACGTGAAGCGAAAACTTCGTCTAGCCCCAGGCACCACCTAAGGCGTTCTCGTCGCTCCAGGCAGACGTAGTACTCGTTGGAGCAGTCGCCAATAGCGTAAACTCCGTCTGCTTTGTGCTCGCACAAAGCCAGATTTCGGTCTAGAGAAAGATAATAAAATTCTAAGCTTCTCCACTTCCCTACAGAATACTAGAGACGTGTCAGCGTGGAGAGAATTGATGCCTTTGCATTCAAACGCGGCGTTATTTCACCTCTGGCCATCGTAACTGAACCCATAATTCATATTGAAACTGGAAAAATTTAAAATTATTCAACAGATTTCGACAACGATCAAAATGGTGTCACATCTTGGTAGTGAAATTGCTCCGGTCTATTTTGAAATCGCTCCGCTCCGGACGGCCCCGAAAAATTTCGCTCCGCTCCTGAAGGATCCGAAAATTTTTCGTTTGCTCCGGCCCAGTCGAAAACGTTTCTCACTACGCATCGCTCCGAACAAAAAGTCGAATTTTTAGGTCACATACCAAAATTCGGGTTTGGATTGTAGTTGCTTCCGATCAAATGATAGCAATTCTTCCGTGAGCGAAGGAATCGGCGAAATTTTTTTTTGATAAAAAAATGTGGAAGATACGCCGCGAGCGGCTAATTTTTTTACTCATTTGCTCCCCAAAAATGTGCTAAGAATGACAAAAAACTTTTGCTCAGCTCCGGGATCGCCTGAAACGAAAATCGTTCCGCTCCGGCCAAAACACGAGCGCTCCGGAGCGGCTTCGGAGCAATTTCACTACATCTTGGCCCATCATTTCAGAACAGCAAAGTACAAAAATCTTCCTTCGACTCTTCAAATAAGGTAGAAGGATTCTGTAGCATTCCGGGCTAGCGATGGTCTAGGGGAATCGAATTGCATAGAATCGAATGGATTTCGATTCCAATTTTCAAATTTCTCGACTTGCGGCGATTCGGTCGTTGACTTTGATAGAGTTGAGGTCTACAGTCTTGGGAGTAACTCGTGGAGTGTACTTCCAGCACGATAGCCAAAAGCGCGCGTGAGTTTGCGGTTGCGCTTTTGCTTTCCGAGAAGGAAGAAAAAGGTTAATTTGGCGCCTCCTAAC
>JAQGBB010001719.1:0-12625 GCA_034691745.1 Prismatolaimus dolichurus | reverse complement strand
ATTGAATTTGGACACATTTCAACGTTCTTTGACGAAGCCGTCGGCGGGTAGGCAGCGGCGAAAAATAGGGGATAACATAGGCACTGTAGCCGCGCTGCTTGCACTCGTAGCGCGTGACCGTCTTCGAACACGGCGCCGAAGACTTATCTTCTATTCGCTTAAAATAATTTTTTTGTTGTCACAAATTTTATTTTATTTTTTCAATTATTTTTTAATCTTTATCAAAAAGCTTTACTTTTAGCACGTGCACTGTAAAAATAAGACTGAGGTTAAATGAAGCTGATGATTAGTCCTAAAGCACAGGCAAAAAAATTTCTGCTAAAAAATTAAATTTCTAACGAAAAATTTGCATGCCTGATAAATAGGTGCTATTTGCAGTAACGCGACCACTCGTTCGCCCGCTTTTCCAAACGATGCACGTATAAAGAAATTTTCTCTACTCCAGATCATCTGTGGAGTTCCGTTAAGATCGACGGAGATGGCCTGCGGAGCCGAGCCGTTCGCTGTCGCGAGTGCATTCCACGAGAGGAGAACGTAGTCATCCTGGTAGTCGAATTTGAGCGGCGTGTCCAGTTTGATTTTTACGTGATAAGTTATGCCCAGTTCCAGCATGTTCTCTATCAAACATTGTGAGAACGTCTTACTGCCCGTGTAGTGCCGGTGAATTTCGACGAGAAATCCAGCCCGCAAGCAAGTCGTGGCTGCGATATTTTTGTGGAGCTTTGAAAAGTCAACGCCGGAGGCACGAAGGCGACTGTACACTTTTTCCACCGCTGTTTGAATATCCTTGAAGTTGTGCCTCGTTTTGTACTCTTTCGCCCAGACGCTGTGTGCGATTTGCGACGGGATGAGCGTTGATGCTTCGTTTGGGACCATTTTGTGAAGCATCGTTGCCAGAACCTCAAACAACTCTTTTCTCAGAGGCTTTTCTTGACCGATATCTTGAAGGCTGAAATTTTGGAGCTCAGCCGAAAAACCATCGACGAGCTCGTCGAGTTCGGCGTCCGTCGGGAGACTCGAACGTACCCAGGCCCAGCGCAACGACAAATGTGGGCGCTGGATCGATAATGATCGTCGAATTCGTTATCTCACTCGTCAACGAAACAGCGTCTTGGTTTAGAAACGAGAGCGTCATGCTGGTGAGATCGCGAGCCGTGAGGCAGACGAAGAAGGCGGTGCAGAGGAGCCAAAATGCTGTTTCGACACGAGAGAGCCGTTCGCCCAGAAGACTCAGTCCGAAGAAGCCGGTCTCTTCGGCGAACTCGTAGATGATACCGGCGAGTCGCCTAGTTCGGTGGTCGCGGACCGTGGATGGTTCCATAGTTGCGCTCGGATGAATCGCCTTGCCTGGTTCGTCTTCCTTTTGCTGCCACCGTGTAGGATTTTCGTGCAGATTTGTTTTTGGGTCTTCGCCGTTCATAATGAAAAAGCACTGCTCGCCTTGGGTAAGGAATGTGAGGTGATCGTTCTGAAACAAAGAACACTCAGTTTTGGTGTTAGAACACTGAGTTTTATAGTTCTGGAAAACTACAGTTAGCTTAGATTTGCAGACCAGTTGTTCTAGTTTAAGATGTGCTGTGTATTGCTCTCATGAGCAGAATCGGCTTAAAAATTTACGAAATAATCGATTATGAATAGATTTTGGAACGTGTTTTGAGAACACAGCAGTTCCTCGGAACATTTTAGAGTTGCGAACCCAAAAGGCACATCTGCAGCTACTTTGGGCTAGAATGAAGTTGTTAAAAATCGGCACAGTGGTGATAAAAATTGTTCCAAACCTCATAAAACTACAAGGAAATGCTTCTCCTACGAACTTGGTCTTACACTTCTCACAAAGAATCATTGGTCAAAATTTCAGCTCCATGCGTTTCGTATTGCGGGCTCAAGACCGCAGACAGAAGGGAGGACGGACATACGAATCGCGCGAACTCGCGTAAGGTCACTGACTTGTCAGTGGGCCTAATTAAAAGCAGTCGAACTAATGAAAATGAAACAAACCTAGTTGAACTTACATGCTGATTAGTACTGTACTTTTTCAAATAAAGCCTGCCGTCATGGAACTCCGATGCTCTATTTAAGGAAAATGTTAAAAAAAATTATAAAATTTAAAATTTGAAAATTTAGAAATTTAGATTTAAAATTTGAAAATTTAGAAATTTAGATTTAAAATTAGAATTTATCAATTAAATAATGTTAGAAATTTGTTCGTTTTTTGACGCCACGCATGTAAAGTTTTACATAATTTATACGTTCGACTAGGAGAGGTTGACTCTGCATAAATAATGTACTGTCATGTCAAAGAAAGAAAGATACCAACTTTTAACTACAAAGTCCGTTTGTCGTAAAATTGATGGTACTTGTTTCGCTGCATTAAAAGCGAAGTTTTGAACACATACATGTATGTTTTGCAGTGTCAGCAGAAACATCTTAATTTCACCGCCTATTCTAGAAGTTAGAGTTAAACGAACGACCTCTCGTAACTGTGGCGCAGTAGCGAAGTAGCATATGCGTCTAGAACAATAAAAATTTGTGTCTGCAGTGATTTCGTGATTGTCTGTGTGTGCAGGCAATCTCTTTTTTTACAACTGACAACTTTTACTTCTGTATTAAAGTTATATATGCGTTGCATTTTTCTACATAAAACCGGCAATAGATAGAGCATCTACGTATGGGCGAGAATACAACAAAAAAGTCATAATCCCATTAACTAAAACATTTTCCTGACGGCGCACATTGCGCTGACACTGCGACTGACTGGTTACGTCTTGTACGATTCCGATAAGAAAGCTTTCACGTCGTCCGTATAATCCTCGATGTCAACGATGCATGAAAGCGAACGGCTTCGTCGAGTGGCAACCGAGCCTTTCGACCAAACATGACTTCGAACGGTGATAGCTTAGTCGAAGTTTCAGAGGTCGTGTTGTACGAGCGAATAGCAATTTTCAGCTTACTATTCCAAAGAGTTGTCGCATGAATTGATCATAGACAGGGGCGCCCATACGGGGGGGGGGGGGGGGGGAACCCCCCCCCCACGCGGACTCCCAAAACGAAAAAAATTACTATGTTTTACTGTGTGTCTGGAAAACTTCGGCCCCTCCCCCAAACCAAACGTCCTATGAGCGGGCCCCTCCCAACCTAACGTCATATGGGCGTCCCTGATAGAGGCACCCAAGTTGCATGCAATACTGCATTATTAATCAATCGATCGATCATGTACCATGTACTATCAGAACATAGCAAAATTACCAATTCTCGATCAATTTTCAAAAATTTGTGCACTACTAAAAAATTCAATTATTTGACAATTCAAAAAAATTGTCACTTTTAAAGCTTCATAGTGCTGTGGGAATGCGATACGATTTCTCCCTCTTTAAAAAACACCAGCTAGCAGCATAACTGCCTCCCTCGTCAAGATCTTTTAGCAAGCAAATAGGCCTACCAACTATATCAAATAACTAGTTGCGTATAGTTCCTTGGCTTTTTTAAGGTAACTCCGCATCTAGCGGTCCAGAGACTGAGGTAACTCGCGAAAACGCTCGCCACCTCAGCGGTGATAACAGAAGGGAAACGGCGCGTTTGATCACTTCAACAACCAACTTTCATATTCGAGCATCGACCGCACGATTTAGTTCATACAAATATTGCAATAATTGTGTTGTGCGCGCACAGACCGGTCAGTGGTCATCGTACACCAATTGTAGCTGGCAGGGGCGCTTGCCCTTCCCTGGGATTACAAGGAAGCAAACGTTCAGATGCTCTTTAGGGCGTTTCGCTGTAATTGCGACCAGGCGCTCGTGTACGAGCTCGTACGATCCTATCGAAGTGCAACTGAACTTTCACACTACAAACATATTAGTGTGTTTAGAAAACACCACCGCGGAACGGGTTGAGAGCATCTTTACGGCCCAGCAGACATTTCGGAAACTTCGTTTAGAATTAATAACCACGTTGGCTAGATTTTGAACAAGCCACACGGTCGAACATGGATATGCACAAGATTCACGTTAACAGTTCGACAAACAATAGCTCGGCCGAAGACGCAAACGAGTATAGCCTCAAAGCGTGAGTTCTTATGTGCGCGTTGGGCATCGTCCTGCTGATGCTCATCGTCGCAAGCAACGCGTTCGTGCTCGTCTTCACCAAGGGACGGCGTCTGCGTCGCGAGTCGAACTGGTTCGTCGTTTCGCTCGCGACCGCCGACCTGGTCGTCGGTTTGCTGGTCATGCCCCAAACAATTGCCCACAAATTTCTTGGCTACTGACCATTCGGCGTCGTCATGTATAAACTCTGGCTCGCCCTCGACGTCCTCCTCTGTACGACATTGATTTTCAAAATCGTGCAGATCGCACTCGATCGATTCATTGCGCTCAAGTTTCCGCTCTACTATCTCGCCTGTAAAAGGTCGAGGTTTCCGATCTCGCTCATCGTTGGCGCGTAGGGCATTGGCGGCGACGACAACGAATGTGACCACGAATGGCAGCACATCTTCGATCTCATCTTCACCTGAATCGAGCACCGCACATTTGCGTCCCGAGCACACGCCACTCGAAAAAAGTATCGAGAAGCTCACAACTTGAGCGCGTCGTCGAGGAAGCGGAAGATGAACGAGGCGGTATTGACGGAATTAACAATAGGCACCATTTTTGATGAAGTATCGATTCGACGTGGACAAGATTCGCTTCAAAGTCACACTCATAGCCTTTCTGTCGACGCAAAGACAGGTATCCGCCGTTCATAGACATTTTCGCGTCGTCTGCCCGCAAAGCGGCACAAGTCGAAGCGTTTATCGGTGTTCGAGAAGCGCCTTCGATCGTTGAAGGAGAAGAAGCGCCAGTCAGTGACGATGCCAAGTACAATCATTCAAACGTTCGTTGTGTGTTGGCTTTCGTTCTTTCTCATCTACGTCCTCGAGGCGTCCAGGCAGAAAGCGCCGCCGTTATTGTTTGATGCGTTTCTCGTTCTTCGCTGCTATAATTTGGCGGTTAATCCGCTCATCTACAGATTTATGAACAAAGAGTTTAAGACGGCTTTCCAAAAGACACTGAAAACTGCAATCAAGGATGTCTTGCAAGGAGTCAGATTGATAGTGCGCTTCTTTCTGTGACTCCCTAACCAGTGTCGAGTATAAAGTGTTTGTGAAGGTCCAGAAAAAGCCCACGAAAATTTTGCGTTTGCTCATATATGACGTCACGGCTTCAGAAAGGAAGGGCAACAAAGTGCGTACTAAAACTGCATGTGGTATGTACTAAAAGGCTACGTTTTTGACGCAAGCTTCAACGTGTACGCGCAGAAGGTGGTTCGGCGGGCAAAAACTGCCACTATGTGTCAAAGATAGCTCATATCGCTTTCACGTAAGATTGGGCAGAAATGATCTAAATATTGAAATTTATAGACGTCTTTTACATGACATCATATATTCTGCATACGTCCCACTGCACAGAATAAATTATTCGATTGAATAAATATCAATGAAAAGACGTCGTGGCTCGTATTGGCGCCGTTCGCTTTACGGATTGCCGCATATCAGCGTGATACGTAGCGAGCTATTCGAGCGTAACTAGGCTTTTTCCGTATTCTAAAACGGACTACTTGCTGCAGAACGGCGACGCTGCCGAAAGTATTGATTCAAATCTTTGTTTGTGTACGAGACTGGCACGTGGTTCGTTTGCACTTGTCAGGCTCAGCGTCGTCGTCAATAAACAAACTTTCGTGTGCGTTTTCTTATTACGTGCAACAATGCAACCACTAGCACAACTGCATGCTGACGTCCTAGACGTGTGCTTGCTGTTTTACGTCAATACTTACTGTTTACAAAACAAAGTCGAGCTTGCAGTATAAAACTTGCATGCTTCCGTATCGCTCTTTATTTGCACTTGCTCATTAGCGTAAAAGGCGAAACGAGATCTGTGCTTCATTGAAGAAAACGTTCTGCTATCGAGAATCTCAAAAAGTTCTTTGATTATGCCTTGTCACCAATCGACCACAGCGTTCATTGACGACTTGCAAAAATGGCCAGACTTTACCAACGAGAAGAATGCGCAGCAAGCACCGACGAAGATTCGCTTCAATTTTGCGACGGATGCTCTCGCGCCGTCGTCGAAGCCAAAAGATGGAACAATTGAGATTGACGCGTTTGATCATCCAATCGTCAACGAAGAAATGGCGAAACCACTAGTAGAATGCAAAGGCTGGCACACGGGTGTCGTCGAGAATGACGACACAAAATCGGCGCTCAACCCCACAGAAAAGGCAGCTGCGGTCATCGCCAAAAACAACGAAATCTCGTCGATCCGAAGACATCTAGTTGTTGAGTAAGCACACTTTCTCATGTAGTTTGTTTCACTTTTATTTTACTGGAAAACGCTGACGTCCCGCTGCCGTTCGACTGGCTCTTTATTCACAGACGGACAACAAAAATTATATAAAAAATTAAACATTAGCCTCTAACACCAAAGTTTTTGTCTAGAAACAAGTGAAAAGTTATACAAATTTTGAGCTTAAACAAAATTTCTATTGTTGGGGCGTTATTTCAAGCCTAAGGCAGACGAGCGTCATTGGGGACATCAGTCTTTTAGAATTTTTTGCTTTCTGAAATTTTGCTTGAACTAAAGTTTTTTTGTTGCAGAATGTTCGACCTTGGGAAGCCTTTGATCTCGTTACGGGAAGACTTTGATCTTGATGAAACGATCGTCGGAACCGGCGTCGCCGGCACCGTCTACAGTGCTCGACGAAGATGCGACGGTAGGGCCGCCGTTGTGAAAATTATTCTGCGCAAAGCCGTTCTTGTTTGGAAGGACGACATTCCGTTCGAGATTTACGCCCTCCAAAAGCTCGGTATGGCTTTTTATGCTTTCTGCACTGAGGAAAAACTTTACTTTATGCTTCAATCCGTTTACTCTAGCAAACGTCGATTCTGTCGCTCATCTCTACAACTGGTATAGCGATGATGAATCGCTCGTCTTCTACCTGGCGATGGAACGGCCGGGCCGAATGGACCTCTGCGACTATCTCATCGAGCAGGATTGCGATCTCAGCGAGCAGCAAGCGCTCCCCCTGTTCCGCCAGATGGTCGACATTGCTTGGCGTTGTGCCGAACACGACATTGTTCATCGCGACTTGAAGGAGGAGAACTTCATCGTTTGCAACGATTCGGTGCTCGCGGTGAAAGCAATCGATTTTGGCCATGCGACGAGCATCTCGGCGAACACGCCAAGCACCGACTTCTTTGGGACGCGCGAATATTTTGCGCCCGAACAGCGCATGCACCAGCCGTACGACCCGCTAAAGGTCACCGTCTACACGCTTGGCGCCATTCTTTACTCGCTGACGCAAGGCCAACCACCACCAGCGGGACGCGCCGCCGTGTTATTTCGCAACTTGTTGTCGAGTTGCACACGAGAACTTATCCTGCGGTGTATTAGCCGCGAGCCGAACGATCGGCCACTATTGCACGATTTAGTTCGTTTGTAGTATGCCTATTCGTGCAGTGAGTGCTAATATAATATTAGTATTATTTTCTGTTGAGAACCTCCACAAAAGATGTTCGGCCTTAAAATGAGGTTGTAGTCCTGGCAGGCCGGACATACGTGCAAATATAGGCTTATTTTTAACATGTAAATGCTGCAGACAGGGGGAGGCGAGAATATTTAATATCTATTTTTTACGGACGTCTTTTATAGAAGAACCCTTGACGTACTCAAGAAAACGGGTTGAGAATTGCTTGGTTCCCACCTGCAGTTTTTCGTGTATTAGTTTGTTGTGACTCATTCACTTGCAGCGGTAAATTGGATGTTTAGCAGTTGGCACAAATGTAATATTTGTAGCAACGATAAACAGCAGTTCAATCGAGAGAAAATACAGAAAATCACTCATATCAATTTTGTGTAGTTCCAGGTCACTTTTAGTTCACACAAACTGTCTACTCAGATGCGCGTGCCGTCTACTGAAAGAGTCGTGCGATTATAAGCTAATAGTTGCGTTCATTCTAGAACTTTTGGAAAAAAAAAATTGAAAAAAGCGTCAAAAAATTTGCCCAGACGTTCGTCTCGTGGACAACGAAAAAAAACTGAAGCCTACGTGACAAGATTTATTGTGACGTATTCTCTATCCGGGTTTGCCGCTAACCTCAGCAAAAATACACCTCACTATTGATTTAGCAGTTTTTTTGCGTACGCGCGTGTCGTTACTCTTGAGCAGGTCGGCGGCCGCCCATTTTAGAAGGTGTTTACACCCTTTTTTGCAACGCCTTAATAATTAAATTAGTGTGCTTACAACTAACGGTGCCAAGTCGAATCCCAATAAACTCTCCCGTTTTGCACTCATCAACTTGTTTCTAAAAATAAATTTTCACTTCTTTTAATCGTTCCGAAATTTCTTAGATTCTAAACGCGTGCCTGGCAACAAAACTAAAGCATTAATCGGCTACCTAAGAGTGGCCACAATTGGCCGACGAGAGCATCATGGAAGCAACAACGATCAACGGAGCGAATGTGGCAACGGTGACGACCGAGATCGCGAGGGACGTGGCCGCGCCACTAGAAAAGTACGCAAGGGCGACCGACGGCGGCCCAGAAGAGCAGGCCCCGCTAAAACAGCAAGTTATCGCGGTCGATCAAGAGCCGCCAAATGGCCGTTGCGAAGATGCAATAGGAAAAGTAACCGAACTTGCCTTGGCGACGGCGGTCAACGACGACTCGAGGTTGGGATGCAAAAATCAAAATACTGTCCCTGCGACTTCCCTGAAAGACGCCGTGCGTCGAGCACGAAACATGCAGTCGTTGAGTAAGCGTTTTCTTCGCAGAAATGCAAAGTTTTTGCTAAGGAGCGAGACAGACAATTTCGGAAGAAATTTTTGCAAAAATGGTTTATAGCGTTGTGGAAAATCCATTCTGTCCGAACCAACTATTGCTTAGCTTCCGAGTTTTCTTGAAATTTTAATTTATTCTTTATTTCCGATTAGCGTTTTTTCATCCCATTTTTAAACTTTTTTTCTTTCCGTTTCCCAGAGACCGGAAAATAATTTGGCATTTTTTTCTTTTCGATGAAGGTCAAAAAGTACTTTTCGTTTCCAGGGCCCTGAAAATAGCTGCTCATTTCCGTTTTCTTTCCGACAAAACACCTCTATTTCTGCCATCAGACAACTGACGGTGACGGCGAAATAAACGTTTAGAACACTCAATTTTGGTGTTAGATTGCTCAGTGTTTTATTTCTGGAACACTACAGTTAGCTTATGTATGCAGTAGTGTGTAGACAGAGTAGTCTAGCTCAGACGTACCGTCTAGAGCCTAAATAGTAAAAAACCATTTAGAACACTCATTTTTGATATTAGAACGCTGAGTGTTCCAGTTCTGGAACACTATCGTTAGCTTAATGTGCATACCAAGTATTCTAGCTTATATGTGCTCGTTGCGCTGTTTTATTGCGTTTGGAAACAGAATCAGCGAACAACTACGCGAAAAACACGATCGTTTCGAAATAGCGAATCGAGCGAGGTGCCAACAAGCGCAGTTGTGCAGCGGGAAAGATGAAATTTTCGGCTCGCTCCTTCTGGACAACCGTTAGAACTTCTTCACCGATGTACTTGGCGCAAATGTTAGCGAGCGTGTTTGTCGTGTAGCAAGAAGACGCAACGACGAACAAGCCTCAAAAGATGACGTCAAATGTGTTGCATTTGCGCTTCAAAAGGTGAGGGCCGAAGAGACTCGTTTCGCTGGTGAAATCTCGAACAAGTTCGCGCAACATTTCTAATCAAAACATGCTGCAATGGTTTTAGATTTAACTAAACTTATCGCTAGTTTTTTAAACGAGACGTTGCCAAAGCTGCTAACTCAACCCACGAACGCACAGTAAAACATATATCTCTTTGGAATTAACTCACTCAAGCTTTTTATCCACGTTTGAGCTCGGTCAGCTCAAGGGAGAGTTCAAGACGGACTCACGATAGGTGCCCACGTCGGACCGAAAAATGGGTACCGTCAGGCGGGGATATAGACGACGGTTCTCTTTTGCGGTGCGCTTGCTTGCTCCGTGCCCAAGGCCATCTTCGGGTTGTACCGTACTTTTCCATATTAAGCCCCCCCCCCAAATAGAGCCCCCGGGGCTCTATTTGGCGGGAGGCTTTATTTGGATTTTTTCAAATCCGAAATTTTCTCAAGTATCACGAGTAACGAGTAACAGTTGAAGCTGGTGTGCACGTACTGATCTAACGTCGATTCACTGCAGCGATTCATGCTGGATTCGATACAACCTGCTTCCTGCTTGCCATAACACAGTAGTGCTCGCACAAGTAAAAAACGACTTCATTTGCTGGTGTTCTGGTTTGGTTTGGAACAACTATGGTTTGGAAAAGCTCTGATGTCATAGGGCTCTAAGCGGAGGGGGGCTCTAAACGGAGGAGGGCTATATTTGGGAAATTTTTTTGCTGAAAACGGGCATTTTCAAATGAAGCTCCTTGGAGCTTTATATGGAAAAGTACGGTATATGACCGCCGACCATGGTACCACGGCTTCAGATGAAAAATCATTCTTTTTCAAATTTCGTCAAAAAATTGAGCCAGTGATAAAGAAACTTATGCCAGAATATTTTAGACAAGGTTGGTTGTACAGAGCTTTTATTCCGGTGTCCAGTCCAAGGGTTCCGCTCAAAAACATATTTTTCAAATTTTGTAAAAAAATTGCCATAATATTCTAAACTTAAATTTCGCTTCATACGCATTCTATTACAGTCTCAAGGACATTATATGACGGACGACTATGGCGGCGGACGGACGGCATCGTATGACCGTTAACCATGGTACCATGGTTCCAAGTGAAAAATTACCTCAATTTTCAATTTTGGCAAAAAATTCAGCCAGCGATGAAGACGTCCATGCCATACTATTTGAGCCAAATTTGTTGTACAAAGTTTTTGTTATAATGTTCGGTCTAAAGATTCTCGCTTCAGTTCTTTTGAAAGTCAACAGGAAATTTGGCAATGCATTACGACGTTACAAATGTAACGGGTCACGGGGCGCGTGAGCGCCCTCAATCGCTCTAGTTACGTCTAACACGGCTTTGCAGTCTTTCAGGTAAGTTCCCACAGAAGAGCGCTTAGTTAGACAAAGTAAAGAGCGCAACAGTAAAAGCAACTCCCGAATCCCAACGACCGCCACTCACAACAGCGACAGAAACTAAAAATACGCCTAACTGAAGACGGCTTTGGAATCTTTCGCTAAGCTAGTTAGAGCGATAGCCTGAACGCAAACACGACGCTGCTTGTACTGGACAAATATTAGCTATGTAAACACGTTTTAGTGACGAAATCATAAAGCAAATTACACATAATTGCACAACCCACGTTTGCTTGCTTGACAGCGAGTCAAGAACCGATACTGAATTGTGGATATACCGATTATTTGCAGCACTGCTGCGCCACTTTAGATTTTTTGTTTTGCGAGATGTTTTTCCAGAACATGTTCCGGCACAGTATTGCACACGCTGGAACACCTTGAACCATTCAGTTGTTCCACCGTCTGGACAAAGTGCTGTCATACTCGAAACGTCCGCCAACTTGTGTCGCTGGAAATAGGGAAGATAGAAAAAGGGAGGGCAAGAAAGGAATAAGGAGAAGTCGACCTCCGACCGTATAGCTATTCTTTGTTTACGCGCTACAGGCAGGATGCAATAAAACGAATGCAAACGATAGAAAACAGAGCAGAGAACACAAAGAGCCAGTTTTCCATTCAACATCGAGTGAGCCAATCAGTTCAAAGCAAGGCGTCACGTGACAGCCAACGGCGAGTCCATATCGATCGCTCGCTTAAGTAGCGCACATGCGACTACAAGAAAAAAATTATCGCTTTATTGATCGACGAACCCATACGTACTATACATAGGAGACGCACACCTGGTCAAACTCGACACTGCGTCCCGAGCTGTAGTAGTCGGCGAACTTGGGTGAGAAGACGCCACACTCGCTGGCATTATGCTGTTGCAAGAATCCTGAGGTAAAAGAGCGAAAAAAATAATTATTTGTCAAGAAACTTACCTTCTAAATGCGAATAGAAAAATCGATCGACAAAAACCAGCAACTCACGTTTCGAGTCGAAAAACAAGCAAAAATGTCTTCTGACAAAAACGCCGAAAAAAAAGTTAAAAGCAAAATTTCCTAAATATCGCAGAAAAAATTTAATTGACTTTTCCACGCACGTGAAGATGCACAAAATTTTAACATACACATTTTTCAAAGTAAAATTCAGAAAAAAAATCAACAAGAACTTTTTCTATTAAAAAAATAAAAATTTTAAAATAATAAACTTACCACACGGACACTATACGTGAAGAGCCAACATTAGGAACATGCGTGAAAAGATACGTAATGAAGTGTTAGTAAGCGCCGCGGAGGCGCCCCGAGGCGGCGTGCGAGTGTGCCTCAACAATCCGGCGCGCGTTGCCGGCTTGCACTGCCAGCCAGTAGATACGAGAGCATGCGCCGTTCTCGTCGGTTTGCGCTCGGATCCGGGTGACCAGCCACTCAACGAGCTCCAGCGCTTGAGGCCCGAAAGCGCCGAGCGTCTCGACGCCGATCGGGCGGAAGTGGAATCACGGTACTTCTGTGTCTTGAGCGACTTCGCCCCCACGGCGGCGG
>JAQGBB010001718.1:0-12629 GCA_034691745.1 Prismatolaimus dolichurus | reverse complement strand
AGGCTTGTTTCCGTGCGTGTCACCCCGACATAATTGCGGGCAAATTATGTACAAAACATAGACCATTTTTTTGGTTTCGACATTCTGAGTAAGTTGCAAAATTTGGTAAAACACTCTAGGGGTTAAAATTCTATGTGCTTTTCTCTTTGCTTCTGTTGACAGTGTTGAACAAATTTGTTCGAAGAAGCCGCGGGCAAAAGCAGCGATGAAATTTTGCGCTCTTCTATTTTGAGAATTTTATTTTTAGTTTCGTCTTTTATTTTTAATTCTTTATTTTATAATTCTTTTTAATTTTTAATTTTAAAATCTTGTATTTTTAGTTCTTATTTTTCACACTTAGGCTTGGGCTTAGGCCTTGGCTTAGTAGGCCTGGGCTTAGGCTTGGGCTTAAACCTGGGCTTTGTCTAAGCCTAAGCCCAGGTCTAAGCCTAAGCCCAAGCTTAAAAATAAAGAATGAAAAAAAATAAAGGATCATGAAATAAAGATCTAAAAATGAAAGACGGGACTAAAAATAAAATTTTTTAAAGTAGAAAAGCTCCGAAATTTTTTACATTTCTTTGTCCCAAACCCTGGCAAAAAATCGGTTTAAACAAGCTTTAAGATTCAACATCTTGGGTATGCGTCAAATTTAGGTTTCGGGTTCTGTTGAGAACACAGTGTTATTTCGACTCAAACCCAACCTTAACTGATAGCCAGCTTTTCTGCCTTGAGTCGCTGCAAAGGCTCAGAGCAGAAGTGCTCGTAGTTTGTAGCTTAATACTGGACGCCGAACCGACCTGTCCTTTTGTCTGTATTTTATAATTATGTACTGATCAAACACACTCAAGGATCGGGCCGAAGCCAAGACTGCCAGAAAATAGATGCAGGTCAGGTCGAGTGAGCTTTTCGGGCGGGACAGATGGGGCAGGCTGAGATTTTTTGCCTCAAGGACGTCTCAGGTCTTGATACAGGTTTGGTAAACGAAAGCTGAAAGTTTGTTCTCTAAACGAACGAATAGCACACCTCGGATCGGGTCGCGCGAGGCACCATTTGAAAGGTACAACATGGGGTACACGGAAAATCCGCCTCAACGTTCAACTCGCCAAAAGCAGACGCAGATATGATAATGGCAACCAGCTTTGTACTCGACCAATGCACGGGGTTCGTACTGTAGTAGCGTCGCTGAAAAACTCCAGGAGCATAGTAGACCGTATCAAAGCCCCATGAGTGAGTGTCTTTTGTACAAATCGCCGCCGCCGGACGAACAGACACGGCGCCTCGAATTAGACCTACAACCTTCAGTCCTACATCTGAAATCATGGTAGTGGTCACAAAGGACAGCAAAAATGCTCGCAATTGACTGCTGGCCTCGCTACTTCGGACTGCCCAATGCTACATCGATGTTGCATCAAATGCCACAGTTTCGGAAAGTGGTCGCAAGCAAAGCTTTCCACACGTAACGTGTGTAACTTCTACCTAGCACAGGACCCTCAACGAATAAGGTCTAATGTGTTTACATTTAAGGCTCATCCATATATGACGTCACCTGGCAAGGGGAAGATGGATCGAAAATTTTTGAATTTTAGGTGACGCTACGTGTTAAAAGATACAGGTGACGGAAGCGGAGGGGGAGGGGGTGGAAAAATTTGAAGTTTTAGGTGACGTCATATATGGATGAGCCCTTATCGGACGGAACACGTTTTGAATTACGGTGCCACATTCTGCATCACAAAATGTCAAATCCCGATTCAGTGTCGCGTATAAAAACCTGAAAAAATTAGCCCCATTACATTGGGGTAATAGGTTATGCAGAAACGAGTGAAACTCGATGATTAATCGGGATTATCTCCCAGCGGGTTAATTAAATATAAACCAGCTTAGTGGGTTACAAAGTTTATTCTTTCGTTTCTGGTTCTTTTTGGCGCAAGAAAATAGGCGTGCTGAAAAACGTATAAGATCAGTCTTTTATTATTACTGATCAACAGCTGTTACATTACACAATCTTCACACTTGACTGAATTCAACCAGAATTGATCCGAAGCGTTTTGTTGTACTACATAGCTTGAAGGGGGGAGGGTCGAGACAAAGGTGTGCCGCACTTGCGATAACGTTCTCAGCAATCTACGCATGACAACGCTTGATGGGAATAAATCTTATCAATCGGTGTCACACTTTTCTTTTTTTCCGACACACTCTTTCCCACTGCTTTGTAAAGAAGCTAACTGCGACAGTTACTGATAGCAAATTGCATAGAAGAACGTAGAAAAGATCAGCGGAAAAAACCGTCGACAGCAAGAACGCTCCTAGAGCGTGGCGTAACGATGGCAGGCTTCGTTCCCATCAGTGGATCAGTAAAGGCTTCATTTCCCCTTTGCGTTCTGTGAGTTTCTCATCAACGGCATCACCAGCGATGAACACACCATCAACGCCGCCGGGTTACTCAAACTTGTCGACCGTCGGAAATAACGCGTTTCTTCTGGCGACCACAACAACCTCGAATGAACAGCCACCGTATTCATCCTTTGTGCAAGCGTTCGCATCTAGCACGTTCATCGCCTCGGGCCTCGTCGGAACGCTAGGCTATATCCTGATTTTTGCGGCCATTCGACGCGATCGCGAGTCGTTCTCCTCGCCGTTCTACAGCTACTTCGTGAGCATCGGTATCGCCGAGATCATCTCACTTCAATACTACGGAACGTACGGCGGCATCTGCTTAGCATTCGGCTACGTTCCTGTTCCGAATGCGATCGATCGAATTTTCGGTAGCATTTCACTGGTCGTTTGGAATGTCGAGTTTTTTGGTGATCCGATTGTCATGGTCGATCGCCTAGTGGCCATCTGCTTCTCGACCTACTACGACACGATATTTACGCCTCGCGTCGTTCGAGCTCTTGCAGCGTTCATGTGGATCGCAGCGATCGTCTGGTACATGCCGATGATCGTTTGGTATTTCCCGTTTGTTTACTACGTCGCGTTCTTCGAGTCTTACTACGAGGTATATGGACAGGCCAAGGCGCAAAAGAAGTGCACGGTATTTAATTGCTATCTTGCAGTGGAAGGAAAGAAGTCATTTTAGCAAAAATTTCACATGTTTGTCGGTAACGTAAATTGTGGGTGACAAGCAGTTCGTAATCAGTCGTTTCATAGGCCTTCGACGCCACCACTTTGTGCTTATTCTCTACGCCTTCATGCTTAGCTCCCAGCTGTAGTGCTTGGGGTGGAGAAAAATTGAAATTTTGTGCGGACGAAAAAAGAAAACAAAATTTATGGAGATCAAAAAAATTATAAACAAGTAAAAAACAGTAGAAATTTAGATATTTTTGCGAACGTGCTTTGCAAAAACTAAAGCACAGCCGCATTACACATACCATAGTTGAAGCATTCCACTTTTCGTTAAAGGCCTACAACGACGAAGCGGCAATCTTCGAAGTAGCCGAAAGAGTCCTTCAGACGACGGTCTTCGTAACGCTCGGCGTCGTCTACACGAGCATCATCGGCTATCTGTTTTGGCGCCGCATGCAGCAGAGGGCGGCAGGTGTCTCAAGCGACATCTACCAGTGGGCGCAGCGAAACCTCTTCATTCAGAGCTTTCTTCACATCGTCGTGCTTGCGACCTACATCGCTATGTGCTCGCTCCTCTACGCGCCCGGCATCGGCAACGTCTGGACGTACTATATTGGCGCGATGCTACTGCAGGTGTACCCGCTGGTGACCGTCGGACTTATGCTTGCGCTTAACTCGGGTATTCGCCAAGGTAACTGCCCCGATCACTTTCAGTTCGTCGAAGAGATTGTTTCTTTTATTATTTTTCTTTTCGTCATCAAGGTGTTTGGGAAATCCTGCGTTGTCAGAAAACGCACGACAATCAAACGACGGGATCGTTGATCGTCAGCAGCATGAGTCGCAATGCGCGAGTTAGCCGCGTCGCACCTGCTCAGAGTGCAGTGTAAACGTGGCCGTTGTGTTAGATCTGTCAACGTTTCCAAGCCAAAAATTTGACGCGTGCGCCGATCCTCGAGGCCCACTAACGCTGTGTGCGTCTAGTGGGCCTAAAACCACTTACGACAGCAATCTCTGTGACACTGCATTTTATCGTATCTGGAATGGGATAGTTCCATGATACACCTAGTTTACACTCTGTCGTATCGAATTCTCCAGCGTACTGTCGCCTGTCGCATTTTGGTTCTACTCTTTGTGCTAACTATATGTGTGATGTATGCATGGAAGAGTTGAGTCTGATACCGAATTTATTTTCCAAAATTTATCACGTGACGCACGATATAAATAGAAAATGCAGAAATGAGTGACACAGATCGAAACGAAATCTTTCCAAAAGATCTGTTATACTCATAGCAGTCGCAGTACTAAGCGCCCGCTACGCTCTAGTCTTGCTACGGGCGAGTAGGCGCAGGACTTGTAAAATATGCTTGCGATCGGCGGCTGCAGCTGCACACGCCGTGATCGTTGTATGGAATGCACTGGCAGCCAGCCAGCATCGCTGAACAGATCTTTGTCACCCCCGTGACCCGGTTGGCAGACGGCACCATCTCTGGAGCCCACTCAGCGCATCGACCGTTCGCGCATTCTCCGCTGCAACAGTCCATGTTCGTCGAGCACGCGGCGTCGCCAAACTGGCACCCGCGAAATGAACCATTCAGTGTAGCGGAACACTGTTTGTGACACTTCTGCAGCCTGGAAAACGCACAGTCGCGGTCGTAATTGCAGGCGAAAGTGAACGCTGGAACTCCATCTAAAAATAAATACAGGATTGCAGCAGCTGTCTGCTTAATGCCGTCATTGTTTATTGCAAGTCATACCGGCGTCAGTCTCTGAACGGTCAGTCGTCGGTGGATCGCCGTCGACCCGGAAACACTCGCAGCTTGAAGCCTTTCCTCTGCACGGCGTCGTCGCTGCGCAAGGTATAGGAAATCGGGTTCTGTATGGTGACGTTAGTTTCTAAGCTTTGACCAAAGTGGAAGTCCGGAAAAGGGGGAGGGGGTGTTTGGGCCAAACCGGACATTTTTGGACAACCTCCCTTCAAAAACGAAAATTTTCCAGTTGCGCCGTTGGCTATCCGAGGTGTAAAACTGCAATGACAAATTCTATTTTTAGACCGTAGTCAGAATCTGGGACTGCTTGTTCAACGAAGGACCAAAGGTGCTTTTCTGCGTAGTGCTCGCGCTCGTTCTGCTCAATCGTGAGTCGTTCGCCGCGTGCACATCATTCTCAACCATAATCGACGCTTTCAGCGAAATCATCACGAGCGACGAGGCCGTTATCGATTGTCACAGGTTTATTCAGGTAATAATGTTTGCGATACACTCCACCCTCGATTGGGTCACGAGCTACTCCTTCCTGCACGCCGGCGAAAACACTTTGCGTTTACCTTTGTGCGCCGAGTGTTTACTATACGCTTCTTTCATTTTTCAGTAGGCTTAAACGAAAAACTTTCGACTGAAATCGAGCGGCAAATATACGTATTATTCGCGTAAAATATTTAAAAAACTAATTTTTTGAAAATATTATTTACTAAACTTTAATTTAGTTAAATTTTGCTTAATTATCAAATTTTAATTGACAAAATATATTAACAAAATTTGCTTTAAATTTTTTGTTTGAAAATAAAGCACGATTTTAATTTTCCCGCATATTTGCAATTTTTGTTATTAAATAGCTTCTACACAGTTTCGAAATGAAAAAGGTTATCTCTAACGTCATTGATGAATTTTTCGAATTACGTAAAACATTTTCTCAATTTTTCTTACGTAGCATATTTTCTCATTTTTTCTTACGTAATACATTTTCTCAATTTTTCTTACGTAACACATTTTCAAGCGTCTGCGTAACGGAACATTCGCCATTCACTGTCACTTCCCGGAATCTTTTCCTCCCGCAGGACGTCTATCAGATAACGAGCTTCCTCCGAACGAGCAAGATCATCGTACTTCGTCGACGATGCGAATAAACAGCTGCCCTCTACGAGCCTGTCGGGCTGACTTCGCAGATATTTGATTACGTAAAGAGCCGCCTGACGTAACGTTTTGGAGGTAAAGTTTATTTCTTATCCCAAAAGCGCCTGCTGCTCATTCGAGCGATTGTTCATCTCGCAGAACCTGCCGACCACCGGCGCGCGTCCGTCGGTCAACCGCAGAAGCGAGTCGGAACAAGTTACGCAACTGCCTAGCTGGGCGCCAGCCGTTGCGTCAGACGCGCATCGTTAACCCGAAGGATAACAGATTCGCAGCAGCAGTCGCTGCAGCAGAAGCTAAGAGGGCTTTTTCGCGAAGTTCACAAAAACTTGCTTCTAGCCGAGCCGCGTGCCTCCGCTCAGTACAACATTTTTTCGCTCTTCTCCTCTGAGGACGAGAGCAATAAAGCAATGTATACCTCTTTTCTCCGCGAATAGCGACAATAGTCGTGTGACTCCGCTTGGGCTGAGCCCTTTGATCAACAGATATGGAGGAAAGTGTGATTCTGAGTGAGTCAGCGAGCTGCTCCTCGTTCGACTCAGACGACTTTGTGCCGACACCTCCGCCCGCGACGGTCAACGAGAAGCCGCCTCGGCCGACGAAGATGCCGATTCCGAACGAGGACGCGGAAGGATCGTACCTCCTTTGGGACTGGCCACTCAACGCCGTTGGGTTTGTGAAGTGCCATACGAACGAGAAGAAGATTCGTGTTGCGCTCGACTTCAAGTCGCTCAAGGCGGAATCGTGCAAGTTTCAGGTGAGCGACGACTTGTGAGCCTAATAGAATTGAGCCTCAGAGAAACGAGAAAATTTGAATTTTGGCTTAAAAAAGGGGTTTCAGTCACAAAGAATCAAAGAATCTGCTTCATGTTTAGTCCAATATGAGGCTATAATGACCAAAGAATGAAAGTAATTTTCCAAATTTGAAGCAATTTTTAGTTTAGACACAAGCTACTATTACGTCAGGTCTTCATCATTTTCGCCTGCACTTTGTCGTCTATAGCTGCCTAGATCGAGCATGTTTTCATTTTTATTTACGTATGTTTGTTTCAAAAGGAGGCCCAACAACCTGGTACTGGCTGCACAGAATTTTCCTCTCCAAGTCATCATTTCAGACAAACTCGATATCTGAAAATTTGTCTTTGTTCTCGATAAAATACAGTAGAGCAATTTCTAGATTGATTTTAGACCACATCAATGTTCGACCAGCTTAAGGCCAACTCGTTCTGCTGGAGCGTCGGCCTCTGCTCAATCAAGTCCGAGTGTCAGAGTTTCGCTCGGCTCGAAATTCAAGCGCACAAGCACCTGCACATGATCGCCGTCGAGGCCTTTCGCGAGATCTACCGCGGTCAGGGTGGGCCCGGCCGAACCCTAAAGCGCCTGCGGAAAGTCTTCAAACTGCCCGAAGACGTCGATATGTCATCGATTCGAGCGAAGGTCGCCACCGACGGCACCGTAATCCTCGAGGCGACGAGGGTTGTCCCGCCCGAGCAAAAACGCAAGGACTCTCGTCCGAGCCTCTCGCGTGGAAGTTCAACTGCCAGCGATTCTAGCCTCTAATTTTAACCTCTTTTAAGTGCCTTCAGGCGAAGAATGCGGTGGCGCCGCCGTGTACCTTCTTCCTCGACTGACAGCTGCCTTCTCGCGGTGTATTTATGTTGATGACAAAACGTTTGAAACATTTTGCGCACTTGCGGCGGAGCGCTTTTTAGTGATGGAGAAAAAAACGCGAGATCTAAATTTAGTTGGATCAGACGGCTGAATCAGCAAATGTGCTCACTGCTGTTTGAAACAGGTGTCAGAGGCGTTCGAGATCATCTGTTCAAAGAAAGCGAAATTTGTATCCACTGTACACGTTGTTAGTCATTCTGGAAGTAGTGACGTGCGGGAAGTTTACATCTATCGTTTGGCACAAAACGAAATTTTTACCTCACCCGCAGGGCTGCTATAGGCGATAAAGCCATATGACGTCACGATAAAAGCTGATTTTAAAAAGCAGTGTAAGCTATTACAGTCGTGTACGTTTAAGTCGAAGTCGCAGGGAACTGAGAAAAAACTTCGACTTATGAGATGTTAGCCTTGTGCAAACTTCATGCAAATACGCTAGTCGCAACAGATACAGTGCGTTTTACTGCTCAAATCAAGCTGCTAAAAATCATCAAATGACCACTCGAAAGCAGGGGCGTTTTTCTATACACTTTCTTGTGATCGCAGACATTTTCGATCGAGACATCAAAAATGTCAAGGCATGTCGGATGAATTTCCACTTTTTTCACCCAAAATTAGGACAGTGACGGCCAAAAAAAGTTCGACCTATGCGATCTTCAACTTATTTACTTTGACTGATGCATACTGTCGGAAGTGTAAATACATAGCACTTTTGCCGGGACCGGGAAAAAACTTTGACTTATGCGATATTTCGGTTTATGCGAGTGGTTATTTCTGCACGTCGCAGTTCACAGGCTGCTGCACTACTCGCCGCCTTCTAACACCAGCAGGAAATCTAAGTCACAGTGAACAACAGTCAAGATTTTCGTAAACGAGGAGAAACCATCTAAAATTCTATAAAACGAATCACGTCGGATCGATTCGATTGTAATAATTCAGAGGTAAAACTGACACCGAATCGAATCGATTCGCCGCATTTTCCATTTATTCAAAAGTAGCTATGTTTTTTGTATAAGCTCTTTAAATATGAAGCAAGCCACTGAAAAAATATCGCGTTGATCCTTTTACAGTTTGCCACCAAGTGTATTGAATTTTACATAATTTATGGGAGTGAAGTTGGAGCTTCAAACATGCCGCACTCCCAGTCACAACTAGATAATTGTGAGCGAAAGCTCGACAATCCAGTCTTCAAGCGCAGCATTCACAACGATTGTCCTGATCACACAGACCACGCAATTCCGGGTTCATCTTCTTGCACACGGCGTCACATCCGTCACAGCCGAACGTTGGCGGTACGAAACAACCGTTCGGCATTGCCGGCGCTGCTTCGACGCCGGAACGCACCAGAACGACGGCCGCCAAAACGCACATGACCTGGAACGAAAAAAAAAACGAAAAGTACGGTTCGGATAGGGCTGGTAGTTTGGGGCGGCTCCTCATGAGACAAATTTTTAAAAGTGCCTCCCCCAACTATCAACGACCTTTTTTAAGTGGTTTTTTGGCAGAGGTAGACAAATGTGAAAATTTTTCAGTGAAAATTACCCTCAAGTACCCAAAAAAATTGCCCCAAATTATCCATAGTTTCCTAAAACTACCCTAAGTTACCCCTTACCCTAAAAATTACTTTATTGTTAAGGTATGGTCGGAGATGGGGCAAAATGTGGTCCCCGTGGGGCATCGGAGGGGCAAAAAATGTGCCCCCCACTACCAACTCTAGTTCGGATCGAACCTGAACTCAAACCAGAGTTTGTACCCGAAAAATCGAACGCAAGCACAAAAACTCCAAATTTGAACAAACGCTGACTTAAACCGGCCCAAGCCGAACTCTAAAACGTGACCCGAATTCAGCTCACCCTAACGAGAACCTACCAAGACGGTTTGTCGCCGCATGACGTTGGAACGCTTGAATCGTCTTTAAATCAGAGAGAGAGAGCTGTGATTTTAGGAACAAACGCTAAAAAAGCTAGCATAATGGTAGCAAATATGTAGGTTTGTGTCTCAGTATCCGAGATTTTGTTGTTGCGCGGCATGCTCTCGTGGGGTATGCGTCAGAAGCTACATGCTGGGCATCGACAGATAAACAACTTTGAGCGCGTGTAAATTGTTTTGCTCTACTATTTTACTGGTGGATTTTGGACTCCGCGACTGGATGACAACATAGTCTACGTCACTAAAGCTTAAATGGTGCCTTTAAACATAGCGTGATGTCACGCATTTACGGCCGTCATCGAATTGCAAGTAATTATGAACCTCGAATTTGAATTATTTTTGATTACAATTATAAGATTAGCAAACGCAAAAGCCTCTCAAGTTAGTTTTTTTCTGCAGCAAAATCATAGTTCGCAACGTCATTTTGCAATTCCACTAATTGTGAGCGTGTGGCAGCTCAGTGTGTCCGATGACACAAAAGAAACACGCTACCTAATAGCTTTGAGCTTGCTTACTGCGCAGTTCGTTCTTCATATAATAATTAATTGAAGCTAATTAGCCAGCTCTTCACCATACTTCCGGCAAAATCATGTGCGCGAAAGCTCTGCAGCAGACGGTTGCCCCTCGCTGCGTTATGTATAGATTCAACGGCTTTTGGAGGCTAAAAAGACAGACAAAGAGCTAATGTGTTGCGCGATCGCGAAGCTAGCTCTGAAACGCTATTCACTTCTGAAGTGTGCAAAAATAATTAGGTTTTAGAACACAGCAAAACGCAAAATCTATGAAATGACTGTCGATGGAGAAGTTTCTAGCGTAACTACGACTTCGCACGAATCTTACGTCACACTTTCCGAACAAGCGTTCTTCGGCATCGCGTTTTCTGCGATTTGCCTATGTGGTGTTCTCGGAAATCTCGTCGTGCTCACGGCGATTACGACGAGTCGAAAGATGCTCAGGAACAAGATGAACGTCGTCATTCTCAATCTTGCCGCCGCCGATTTGAGCACGCTGGTTCTCGGTGTTCCAGAGATGATTGTGACCCTTCGAGGGAACGGATGGATACTGGCCAGCTTTCTCTGTCCTTCGCTTCGCTATCTCGAAGAAGCCTTCTACTATCTCTCGATCACCATGCAAGTTATCGTGTGCGTTGAAAGGTATATGGAATCTTTGCTCTACTACCATAGAACTTTTTCCTGAAAAATTTTTCGTGAAACACGGCCTCCTTTTCTCTCTTGCCTCAAAAACTTCTGTGCTCGTGTTTTTTTGTCAAACGGCAACATGCCTTTTCGGCGTTGCCGATTTATTTGTACTAATTCTCTTCCGAATTTCGATGCTGAAATATTTTGTTCTAGATTTCTTGCAGTTTCACATTGCGCTCCACAACAAGCATGGTCGAACAAACGCAGATTTCTCGCCTACATAGTCGTCGCATGGATATCGTGCTTCGCGCTAGCTTTACCCTACGTCTTCTCGAGCGTAGTCTACCTCGATGAAGAAGGACTCATTGTCGACTTAATCGAAGCCGATGACGAACACGCTTCGCCAGATTGCGGCCTCTCGCATTTCGTCATCACCAAGTATAAGACGTTCGAGCTAATCGTCTTCTACGTTCTACCCTCGTGCTTCATCGGCGGCCTCTACGCAACGACGGGTCGGATCCTCTGGCGAAAAAGCACCGCTTTGAACGCCCTCCAAGGCGCTCGCAAAGAGAGCCTTGTGAAAAACGAAGACTTTTTGCGGCATATTTCCGAACGAAAAGAGGCTGTGAAAATGTTCGGCATTTCGGTGTTCGCTCACTTTCTCTGCTACTCGCCGATTCAGGTCATCGCTGCGTGCCAGCTCTTTGGTATCGAGTATTATCCGTCGATGAAGGCCCTCCTTGTCTTTAACGCGCTAACCTATCTCTCGTCGGCGCTGAATCCGCTCCTGTATACGATGTTTTCGAAGCGGCTTCGGCAGCGTTTTCGACGCATGCTCTCACCAAACAGGAGACGTTGCAGCCCCGGAACGGCGAACTCGATGGAGTGTAGAACGGCGTGTGGATGCCTGTGCACATTTAGATCGCTCACCGCCAGCAGGAGACCTTCAAACAGACGGACGGTTGAAGAACTTCCGATGAGAGAAGCAGTGAGAGAACGAAGCCAACTTTTGATGTACACGAACGGCCGCTGGATTGAACATCATTTTGGGCAAACCCGACAAATCTCAGACGATGCGACACCGGGTGTAGAAATAAAACATGATCTGTCTTAAGAGGCCCGCCGATCATTGAGTTTAGGATTCATATAGTTCTACTCCCGTCCGACACTCGCCTTGGTAAATTTGGTATTGCTCTGTTTGCTAGCCTTTGCTAGCATTTTACCACCTTCGGCCTTTGGCGACCACATGCTTTCACGCGCCCTGGAAATGAGACAGACTGATGTCTCAATTCACTGCGAACCCGCCGGCATGTCACCTGTTTAATACTTTGCGTTTTATTCAAAACTAATATCGGGCTCAGAAAACGAAGCAGTGTCTACGTTTTAGACGCCTGGAAACTAATTCAAGTAGAACGCACCTCGGCACTATGCAAAATCAGCAACGCACAAGGCATCGAAATTCGCATACAAAATTACATCACTCTCGAAAAAATTGCAAACTGTCAGTTCCATTTGCATACCTTTGAAGAAAGTAAAGTCGGTACATAGGAGGACATCTAAAATGAACCTGAATTGTGCGGCTCTATAGGGTTGGTAGTTTGGGGCGGTCCCATGGTGCCCCTGCCCCATGCCCCCCATGAGGCAAATTTTTAAAAGTGCCCTTCCCCCATTTACCAACGAGCTTTTTTCTCAAGAGGTTTTTTGGCAGAGGTTGACAAATGTGGAAAATTTTTCAGCGAAAATTACCCCCAAGTACCCTAAAAATTGCCCCAATTTACCCCTAGTTCCCCCAAACTACCCTAAGTTACCCCTTACCCTAAAATTACCCTATTTTTAAGACATGAATGAAGATGGGTCAAAATGGGGACCTCATGGAGCATAGGGGGAGGGGGGGGGGAAATTTTTTGTCTCCCTCCCCCAACTACCAACCCTAACCTTTACCGAA
>JAQGBB010001717.1:0-12631 GCA_034691745.1 Prismatolaimus dolichurus | reverse complement strand
ATTTTTTTTTGCAATTTCTAACAAGTTGATTTTTCTTCTCTTTCATTAGCGAGCGGAAACACTGTTGTTTGCCATGATTCTGAATTCAACGTAGTGGCAAAGCTTGTGTGTGATACAACAATAGTTGTAAATGGAATCTGTGCTGATGCAGGTAAACGTGTAATCTGTACCGAACAAAACGTTGTTTTGCATGTACTTCTTTTGTTTAGAAGAAGAGGCGTCATGCTCTACAATTCTTGCTTTCGGTGGCCGCCGATTTCAGCTTTTCGCTCTCGCACCAGATTTTACGCACATTCCGTCCGCGTCCATTTCTTGTCACGACTGGATTGTCGCTGGATCGATTCTTCCATCGAAACAGCGTGTAAGTACGTTTTGCTTAACATGGTCGCTACTAAAAACGTGGAATTCGAAATATCTTTCTTCCAGATCTACCTCCTTCTTGCGCACAACCAGCTACAACTTTGGGAACTGTGTACAGCGACCAAAAGTTGCTCGTCGACTCTCCTTCGTACCATCACTTGTGACACCTGCTGCATTTTGTACGTACGTACGTACATGAAAGCTGTGTACTGAGTACTTCTTCAGTTAGTTATTCCCCCTTAGATACTCAGCCGCAATCGTATGCAACGGTAGCGACGACGTGCGCATCTTTTCTGGAACAGTTTTCAGCGAGATCCTCGTCTGGAAGCCGCTAATATCAAACCAAGTTCTCGCTCGTCTTACCGGTCATAAGTTAGGTCCAACGCAGGCATAGGTTTGCTCTTCCCGAATTTAGATTAATTCACTATTTCCATACAGTGAATAACCAAAGTCATCATCTTTTTCTTCTCATTTAAGGGCGTTATCTTCAGTCTCAAGTTCGAACGCATTCGAGGCGTGCAACAGTTGATCTCAACGTCCGACGATCGCAGTGTCTGTCTTTGGCAATGCGCAACGAACGAAGGTTCTGATTGGGCGCTACTCTGGGCCAGTTTTGGACACGAGTCTCGCGTCTGGACTTCGGCGAGCGTTGACGGAAACTACTTTGCAACAGCCGGCGAGGTATACATGTAGAATTGACAGCCATTACCTCATCTTTTTTGCAGTCTGGGAGGTCCCACTTTAGGTCTTAGCCCCGTTCCTATTGGTTCCTGTGTAATTTCCGGCCTGGGACCCATGGACCGATGTTGTGCGCACACTTCTGTGAATTCTCCAGGATGGCTGCGTCTGCATATGGAATCGTTCGAACGGCGAACTCGCACAGCGCATCCTCTGCTCGAAGGGTTCTATCAGATCCCTCTTAGCGCTCGTCCACGACGGCATCCAGTTGGTATAATGTTATTTAAAATGTGTAAACACGGAGTATTCTAGCTATGTACATATTGTACATAACACTACTTACCCTACTTTTTTCTTCTTGCACCACGTGAAAGTTCGGGTTTATTTTGAGCAGCTCTCTGTCGAGCACCCAGACCCGATCAGTTCGGACCGTGCGACCCTCGTTCCTTTGCGAACAGCGCCGGTCTTCGCTTCGACTACGATGTTCAACTTTCTCTTCCAGGTTTGTGGAACCGATTTCGGCAGTGAATTCGTCCTCAACACCCGTCTGGACCGTCCCACACCTGTGCAGTATTTCACTCCATCTCGCGGACGTCCGCCGATTTCCACTGTCGTCTATCTCGATCCTCAAACCCTTCTCGCTGTTGACAAAGCGGGGTAAGTCTTGCTCTTTGCGGTTGGCGTTTTCGAAAACGATCGGAAAAAGTCGACGGGAAACCATCGATAGCAATGGGAGTAGAACTTTCAAACAATCATTACGTAACGCTTAGACACGCGACACGTTTTCATGCAGAACAACCATGCAGTCTAAACAAGGCAACTCCTGTGCACTAGAGGTCGGGTTCGGACCCGAACCGAACCCTGAAAAATGACCCGAACCTGACCTCTACTCTTCACTTTTGACAGACCCTTTAGATTGGAACTGTCACATGACCGCTTTTCTGAACTAATCTCCTCGTTTATAGCACGGTTTTCGTCCAATCCCTTCTCGCAAACTCCCCTCACCTCCTCTTCACCGACCCGAACCTCGCCTACTGCTCGGCAGCGAGACAAGGCACCCATGTCGCCTTCGGCGGTCTCCACGGCACCCTCTACCTCGTTCACCGCCCCGACGTTGTGGAATTCGAGCAGTTCACCGTCTCGGAAGAGAAAGTCGTGAGCGTTATTTGGTTGGACAACTCGCAACTCTTGCTCAGTGTCGGGAATGACGGTCGTCTCCTCAAGCGTCGATGCGGGGATGCGAAAAGTGAAGAGCTAGAATGTCTCCCACCCGGGAGGCATCGATGGGCGACTGCGGCGGTTGGTTTACCCGGTACCGAAAGGGTCGTCGTTGGGGATCGTAATGGGTCGGTGAGCGTTGTCGGGAGCGAGATGAGCAGGCTTTGTGCGATTGGGGTCCATGGACAACATGGGGTGACGGATGTACGGGTGCTGAGTGGATGCACGTTTGAGACGATCGGGCGAGATGGAGTCGTGAGGAGATGGACGGTTGATGGGGAGAGACTTGTGGTTAATTTGGCGCAAAAGGTTGGTTATCGATTGATTATTGATTGAAGTTCGATTATCGATTGATTTCAGCTTGACGTCGGCTTCGAATGGCCATGGCGCTTTGTCGCCGCTTCTTCATTACTCTGTGGTTACCGTGCCAACTCTTTCGTAGTGTTGGACCGCAAAGCCGACTTGATCGTCGGCGAAATCGAGTGTGGTGGAGGGCATCGCTCTGCCGATTTCCTCATCGATTTTCCCCTTTCCTCCACCCCAAACCTCACTTTCGTTTGCGTCAAAGCCAACTCCGGTCTGCTCGAAACTCGACTCCCTTTGGTCACACTCCGCGAGATTACGGTATGCAAACCCCCCGGGGATGCCAACCTATATGGACATTCACACCTCTTCGATATTCTTTCTAGTCCGCCATTCATTCTAAACGGACGAACTCCGTCGTGTACTTAAAGAACACTCGTTGTTTCGTTAGTGTCAGTGAGGACACGACTGTCTGTCTGTGGACTCTTGGCGGGGAGTTACACCGAATTCGGACGCATATCTCGAGTGTCCAATCAGTGGCCAGTGGCGACGACGGCTTCTTTGTTACGGCTGGCGGGCGGGGTCAGATTTGCTTATGGAGGATTGAGGCTGTCGAGGAGGGACCGACGATGGTGGCGGAAACGAGGAGTAGAGAAGGGTGTGCACTCGATGTGAGGATTGTTGCTTGTGTGGTTTTACCGGTTTCTATCAAAGTAAGTTGGAGTTCGTTATTTCCCCTTTCCCCCGTCATTCCTACATAGTCCCTTTCTAGGAAAACACTACCACCACCGACACCGTGCACATCGCTGCAGCTAGTTCGGACGGCTCCCTCCGGTTGTTCGAGCTCACCGACGAGTTCATCGAGACAGCCCGTATCCCCCCTGATCATGTACGTGGTTGTCCAACGCAACTGCGAACTGTCGATTCCAACCTCCTTCTCACTTCCACCGACGGGCGTCTCTACACATTCGGGACTGCACTGACTCCGCGCGGTGTTGTCGAGGTCGATCGAAGTGCACTTCTCGCACTCGCTGTTTCGGATTTCGCCATCATCGGGAGTGAGAGTGGGGATGTTTTCGCACTTCGATTCGAGGGGGCGCCGATTCGTAATGCGAGGAGGATGCATGCTTCGAGTGTCACTTCCGTGGGGGTGGTTGGGGAGAGGGTCGTGTCGATTGGGAGTGATCAGACGGTCGTTGTGTGGGAGTTGGACTGGGTGATGAAGCGAGTGAGTCCGCTGAGGTACTGTCGAACGAATGTGGCGGATCCTTCAACGGTTATTGGGATGGAGGAGGGAGTAATGAGGGTGATGATCGCTGGTGTTGGTGTCGAAGTTAAGTGGGTTTGATTTTAGTCTTTTCGATTGAAGTAAAGCAGACTTTTATGGGTGTTGGGCTTCAATCGGTGGACGGTCGGCAGACTAGCTTATGTTGGTAGAAGATCAGACGTTATGTGAAAGCTAGATTATGTTTGGAAGTGAGGCAGCAGAAGGACTTAAGAGTCAAGTTTTTGCGCTATGTGACTCAACTAATTTGATCGATTGAACCGAATTGATGCGATTTTGATCGATCAGAGACTGGGAGCCAGTCAGTGGTCCTTTTGAGCGGACCGCAGGCCGAATGAAGGGTTATAAAACCATTGCGGATAACCAAGCTCGAATCATTTGACGAAACAGACAGTTATGACGGGCTGCTGGTCAATCGAAAGTACTCCGTAAAAGCCATTTTCATTGGACAGCAACAAAAGCAGTGATGGCGGCCAGGGGGCGGCGGAACTTCGGGGGCATAACGCTGTGTAGAAGCATAGGAGGACCAAACGGAGGGTAGATTTGAACTTTCTCACCGAGCGCTTCACCGTGGGACCGTTTCCAGGCTGAAATTCAACAAAAATTTTCTCTAAATTTTAATTTCTATGCTTTTTTCTCGGTCGGGCTCTGCAAAAGTGCCAGTACTATTTTAATGCAATTATGTATAATCTCCGTGTATATTATCAAAGAGAACTGATTCATAAAGCACAAAACTAAACCCATATCTCGTCATCCGTATCTTTCGGAATAAACAATTCAGTGTCCTCACTGTATCGCCGTCCCACAGGTGAGCACTCTGGCGATTCCAGTCGTTGCTGACAGGCATTCGTAACCGTCGTAATAAGCGTAGTCGCCATTCGCACACTATCTGCAAGCCGTTCATCCGGTGCGACCACAGTCTGTGCCACAGACTGTGGCGAAATCACCACACTCGATGGACGCACACTCGGCAGACACCGCGGTTGCCACGGACAGACAACAGCCGAGAAAGTGCTCCGGAACTTGCTCGACATGATACAATAGAGGAAGAAGTTAACGTTGCTTCCGATAAGTGAAAGGAGATCCATGAAATCACCGACATGGGGATACACGTTACCGTGTATCGCAGACGGATAGATGCCGCCAAGAACGGCGATGACGCCTTGAGGCAGTTCGGTTACAAAACACAGGATGAGCACACTGACGAGCATAATGGACGCACTATCGCTCTGATGAAGGCGGCTATTGTTGCTCCGCTGCGGGAGGACACCGGGCAAGCATGGTCGACAGCTGGGTCTGCCAACACTGAGAAGCCGCAGCTGGCGTTGCTTCGCCGACCGCATTGTGCTGAGAAGCGAGCTGAGCACGATGGCGAGGCAAACACATGGTGCGATCTTGAAACAGATGCCGTTCGTCCAGAGCACGGCGGAGAAACCGAAGCAGTGGTTCTTGAACGCCTCGGCGCTAATGCTCACAGTGTAAGCGACTCTTCGGGTTTGATTTTGGATAGTCTGATTCGTTGAGTTTAGTATCGACTCGCACATGTCGTAGTAGGAATCGTAAGGTACAATCTGATGAATGAAGATGCTCGGTGCACTGACGAGAAATGCGAGAAGTATAACGACGCCAGAGGTGACCCATGCGAACTTTGTACTTGTGTCCTTTCTCGAAACAATGCTCGTTTTCCGCAAGTGCAGGTGACGCATTATCGCCATTGCGACAGCGAGCCAGAGGCTACTCGAGTGCAATGTTATCGTTGTTATCATGTGGACAAGCACGAATATCATCCAAGGGAATGTGAACAAAGTGTCATCGCATGCACGATAGTCGATAAAGTGAAGGGTGTAAATTAGCATTGAGCACATCGTTAGAATGTCGACCATCGCGATAGATGTTAGCATCGCGTTCACGGAAGACCTCATTGAGGGTTTTGAGAGGACGATAATATTGACGAGATTAGTGATGATGCCGGCGGTACAGAGCGTTAAATCGACGTACGGCTGCGCGGGGCTGTACGCTTCGCTGGCGCTCATGATGGCGATGAGAAAGGGGGAGGATTCGTTGCTTATGATGAAAGGAGGTTCAAAGATGTCACATTCTTCCATTATAACTTTGCTGTTCTTCGCTGGCTGCTGGAACCTGGAACGTCGAAATTGCTTAAAATATCGGCGTCCTTGTAAGCGCGGGCACATGGCAGCTCATAATAAGGCCTCTCAAACATATAATCTTCTGCAATTCATTTCTCACAAACAACATTTTTTCGGAACTTCATCTTTGTGCTAATAAGGCGCGGAAAGCTCGAGTATGCAGAAAAATTTCTTGGCACGCCGTGCTTGGCACGCCGAAAATTTCAAATCCGCTCAGCGGATCTCGAGACAATACGGGTGGTGCAATCGTTTAACATTCAGTCCAAAACTTCAGACGATGCAAAATTGCACAAGCCGTCTGCGAGATTCTTCGCGATATCACACAGGAAAGCTTTTTTGAGAGACCATAGACTTAGACTTAGGCCAAGGCTTAGGCTTAAACTAAAGCGTGATGGTCTCTCAGAAAAAGACTATTTGTCTCAGAAAAACATTCGCTGCGATATCACAGCTTTTGTGGAAAAAAGATCGACAGTTGATGCGGAAATGCCTGACACTGACAGATTTGAGCCCGGACAAAATGAGGTGTAATCCATCGCATTTCGCAGCCATATGAGACGCATTTCCTGTGCGATGCTAGAAACACTTTAGCCGCGTCTATCCACGTGGATCTGGGATAGATTTTCTGCGATACAGAATCGCGTAGCAGATCAAGGAACTTCCAATTTTGACGACCTCTCTGGGTCGACGAACGTTCCTCTCTTGGGACGAAAATTTGGCATTCGACAAACAGTTTGATGACGAAAGCGGAGCACAACGGGCGTGTTTCGGGAGGGCTATGCGACGGGATAATTTTTAGAACTTCAGCTCTGCTGTGAGGCAGGCGTTTGGAGATGTGATGCGCAAAAAAGGCGAGATAATTAAGTTTCCAGATGAATGAGGCAATTCGTCGGCCCCGGCGTAGGCGTTTTTTGCACAGTGTGTTCAGCGTATTCAAGCGCGCGCATTTCTCTCAGAGAAGCGAGTAATGAAATTAATTATCACACTATTGCCGCATCTCGATGCATAACGCTCTACACCATCAGCAGCTTACATTGGATTTCAAAGGTATTATAATCGCAGACATGCATATGCTGCTCTTTGTAATTATGGATTTGGTGAGAGTGCTTTTGTCATCTCTGCTTGTTTGTCACGGATTCCGTGTCGAACCCAGGTGGATGACGCAGGATGTCTGAGTGACATAATCCAAACAACACGTCATGTTGTGAAATTAATGCTCTATTTTCGTAGGAGGGTTCGAAGCTTGAATGTTCCTCGTAGCGTGGAGAAAATGTTTACGCACTTTTTGGGGCTGTGAGAAGCGCGAAGTCAGATGTGCCGATTCTCGAGGTTAGGGCAATTTGCGGCCAACTCGTAAAACCAATCGAGCATCGAAGATTGCATAAATAAAACATGACATGGAAGCTGATTGCACATGCATTAGTATTATTTGTAAATTCTGTGTTTGAATTGAGTTCTCTCTAAACGACAATGGCACTGCTGCAGCAGCACCTCACTTTTCCGCGTAAATGATGCGTGCACGAGTGCTAAGGGGCCTTCCATAAAGACGTCCAGAGCTGGGGAGGGGTGGGGGTCCGAAAATTAAAATTTTTTTAAGGATATTTCCTATGTTGAACACGTAAATGTCCGGACAAGCTTAGGGAAGGGGGTAAAAAAAATTCAAATTTTTTCAGAAGTTTTTTTGTGGAAGCTCCCTAATACTGACTGGAGCAATCAGCGATTCGACGGTATTGGCGCCTAAATTCGATCATTCATTTGGGCTTCATAATTTCCAAGACTCAACGCAGAGAATCCAGCGTTACATATGTATATACTTCACTTATCAAGCGGAAACAATATGTACTTACTTTCTCGTATTCAAAAATATGTCAGCGCATTCAGCTACCAAGTGCATGTAACATTACCGTATACCACAATGCTAATACACAATAAGGACGAGTGATAACTCAACTAAAAGCTATAAGCTTATAACATGTAAGTACAACTGCTACACTATAAAGCTAATACACCTCGTAAAGTAACCGAGTATTTTCGTAGTGTTTGCTCGTTCAGCAGGGCAGATTCACATGATCAGAACGCGCATAGCCTCTGGATGCAAAGGTCGACTGCAAGTGCCCGATTTGCGTTCTTGAACGTCGCCTAGCTCGATGTCCGAGAACTTCATTCGCATGCATGCAGAGCATCTGCAGCGAGTGAAGCTTCGCGACAGTGTAAATCGGGCCGACGGTCGAGACCCCAATGCTGTCGCTAATGGGGATCTCGCGGATGACGAGCAGACCTTTCAGCTCATAGAGCGAAGCCAAGTTGAGAAGCTCGATCGCCTGATCTGTGCCGCCCGGAACATTGCAGCCGCCAGTATAGATGAAGTCGACCAGAGCGCTGACGGCCGACGCCGAGACGTCCATGACGACCTCGTTCCATGACGCTGATGAGCTTACAATGGCTAACAAGCTTCACTCTCGGTTGACACTTCTGTCTGTAGGTTATTAATCTTTGGCGTGTTCATTCCTCACAAAATATTTGAGGTCTCATTTGTTCCTAAGTTTGTTTGCTCTTGGAAGGAAACAACGAACAGCGTGCTCTATCGATGCTGCAGTCTACACGAACCTCAGCCATGGTTGGAAGGCTTCAATAAGTCGCCAGACCAAGTTCGAGGAGAGTGAGGTCGGGATTTGCGAGCATAACATGTGGGGATAGGCGAATTCTGCTGACAGTGGGAGAGGTGGTCAAAAAATTTAATTTTTATGGACGTCGTTTTGAAGCCCCCGTCAGAACTGAAGCGAATCATCAGGAACCATTCAAATGCAGCTTTTGAGAGCGGTCTGAACGTAAAACACAACACATCATGGCCTCCGGTTCACAGCGTGTACCAGCACACCTCAGAAACCTAAAACCCAAATGCTAAACTCCAGTAATGGTTCAAGTTGCACAAGACTTCAAGCCGGTATGGTGCAGTCCTCCGTATTGGCAATCGCTGTTCTGTAGTTGCGCCAAATACTAGCATGAAGCATACACATGGTGCCTCCTCCGCGAATGAACTGTCCGTTCTGAAAGCCAGAACACTGAAGCAGAAAGCACAAGAGGTACACGATTGAGTATACTTGTCGATTTATATCGCCGATGCAGATCCACGGTTGTGATTCACGCTCACTAACAGCCCACTTTGAGTGATCAGAGGTGGTTTGGAACCTCACCGATCCGGGAAGACTGACGGCGAGTATATTCGTCACCGTGTATTTGTCGTCACAGTCGGACGTCAATGTTCCAACACCGTTTCTCCATGTTTCGGCGAACATGTTCTGCTGCAAGAACGGTGCCACCAAGTCGGCGTAGAGTTCTGAAAGTTTTCAAAGATTTTCGTATTCCCTTCTCTGCTTGCACCTAACGGGGACCTTTTCCAAACTTCTTGTTCTTCGCAAAGCTCAAAAACTGTTGCCCGTTCAAACTTGTCAACGTCGTGCTTTGATTGGTCAACGAGTTGCCAGCGATCAGCGATGCACCGGACAAGATCTTAGCTATCTCCTTCTGTTCGTCTTGCATCTCCGATGGAAGGTTCGAGTCGTAGACGTAAGGTTCGTAAAATATTAGCTGCTTTCCTGGAACGCAAAGCGGCAGTGTGGAGAAGAAGATAGCTAAGGGATGAAAATTAAGTCCCCTGGGTTACGGTAGCGAAAATTTATATTTACACTGCATAGTTCATGTGTGTTGTGCCACATGAACTATGCAGTCGAAGTATAAGTTTTTGTTACCGTAACCCAAGAGACTTAATTTTCACTCTTTAGATTGTCGCATTACCAATGCTATTTAGCGACGCATATGCGAAAGTGACACAAAGGAACGACTGGCCGTTCACTTTGAGGTTATCCGGCCAACTGTATTCATCGGGTTCGGGCCATCGTGGCGAGCTATGGACGAGCCAAAAACCCGAGGTTTTGTCGAAAAGCAATACGCCTAGAACAGCACTTAACTTTGAGCACCGATGCCATTCATCCGCACCCTCTCGTAAACCTTTTGTATGACCGCGAGAGGATGGCGTCGCGCCATCTGGTGCTTGATCATTGTACATCATTCGTAGTGTTTTCTGCATTATAGCAAACATTTACGGAGCGTCTGAGCGGACATAATTTTAAAAAGTGAGAGAAAATTAATTATTTAAAAATGAGTGAGAAATTTTTTCTCACACCTTTTTTAAATAATTAATTCTCTTCCTTTTTTAAATTATGTCCTCCCAAACGCTCCGTAAACATTCCAACTTTTTGTCCGCGTTCTTGACGTTATAAAATGCTTTAGAGTATACTTTATCTTGTTTATTCTTGTACAGTTGCTGAAGAGTTAGCGCCACGGCGTGCTTGTTGTCTCTCAGCGAGCCGTTGTGTAGCACCGGCGCTGGATTGTCAACGTCCATATAGAAGTGACCAAGTCCTTCTTTTAGGACGGGGTCTTTCGAGGTGGTCAGTTTTGGAAGCTTGTACACGATGAACCTAGTTTGCAAACGGATTCTAATGGCATCGAAAGAGCTTTCAGTGTTGCGGCGCGTTCCTACCAGTCTACGACCTTTCCAGACGGTGAAATGCATGAGTACGCAGCGTTAGCACCGCTAACTGACAGTTGAAGGAGGATATAAAATGCGAGTATTCGTAGAACCATCTTCATCAAGTATTCGTAGTATCTGGTGGTCAAACCACGTGAACAATGTGCGCGTGTAGTCAGATTTTGTCAGACCACCCGCACCTAGCTTTGTGAATGGCTAGGTACAACCTCGCTATGTGTGCTCTCCGAATTTGTCGCTTTACCTGCCCTTGTGCAACCTGTTAGAAGCAGCTGAAGTACGATGGTGCACGTGAGCAAACACATCCGGCAGCAGTGTGGTTTCTGGTAATTTTTACGTGGGCTTGTATAACAAGAGGGATTTTTACGTGGCCTTGTATAACAACAAGAAAGGAGGGGTACGTAAAGGCAGAGAAATAACGGCGGCGCACAAACGACGTTTGTGGATACGATCCCGCGCTATATATCTACGTTGAATAACATTATGTAACAACAAATTCACAGAACAGCAAGGCTACACGAGCTACATGGTATGAGTAACCGGTAAAGGCAGAATAACTGACCCTGAAAGCCTTTCAGCATACCTCACACTACTAGCTCCACATACAGCGGCACGCCTCAAAAAATCTTCGTCGCTTCATCTCTGTCTTCACGTCGACTAACTTGTCTTTAGCCGACAGCTCGTCACTACAGTACCACGTGAGCGCCACTCGAGCACTGTGCTGCTAGCGTCGCCGTTAGAAGCCCTCGGCTTTTCGTCCTTGAGGAACTCGAGCTCCCGCTGTTGCAGCAGTCGTCGCCGCAGATTTTCCGTCGAGCATCGAGCTTAAATCCGGCAAAGAAGGGCGTTGTCACTTTCGAGCGTCGTACGAACAGACGTCGCCCAGAAGTCGCAGTCATCGAAGATGGCCTGCAGCGAGAGAAGCTTTTCGAGTGCTTTGCCTAACGTCGCTTCGTAGCGGTCGCGCATCGAGTGATGTTCGAGCTTGTAGGCGGGAATCCTGCCGCATATGCGCATCGTGAGTGACGTGAGCGTCGTCAGCATGCCGACCTAACTGAGTGCATCTTCGGAGACTAGCGGATCGGTGATGACGAGTGTTTGAAGGTGAGCAACCGAGGCGGCTATTTTGCATCAACGTATCGTCGACTCGAATCGAGAGTGCGTGCATCCATGTTGGGGAAGACGCGAGACGCCGTGGGCTTGAAGTCGGACAGGCTGAGGCTTGATCAGCTCAACGGCCACGCATCGTGGAAACGAACGACAGCGATTAGGAAACGCTATCTACACGTGCTAGTATTCTTCGTTACCTTTTTCAAGTGTAGTCGAGCTTGAGGCAGTCAGTGAAGGAGAGATGCTTGAGTACCCGGAAGGCAGCAGGCATCATTCAACGGGTTGTCAGTGGGATTTGAAGCCCCGATCAAGCGAGGATGAAGTCGAGCTGATGCTAGACAGTGAGGGACTAAAAGCTTTTTCCACCAAGAAGACATGTACACCGTTCCTTGTCACTCAGTTGAAAGCTGATGCACGTCACATGTGCACTTAGTTAGGAGACCAAAGTTAAAATGAGTAGAAACAGGCAATAGAGAAGCAGATGAGCTAAACGCAAACTGTGCAATATCCGCAGAATATCCGCCATTTGTGGAAGTCTTTCTGTTCCGAATTTGCGTGTGTTCGGACATGGGCAACAAACAGAACCACCACATGAAATGTAGCTGCCAGGACATTCATATGAGATCATGTCTGGCGTACTGTCGACGGGTCTGCCTGAAACTGTGATGCGTATAGAGACAACCCTGTTTTGATGGTATGAGAAGATAGTTGTCGAACAACCTGGGTCGTCACGTCGCAGGCTATTTGCCAGACTGCAGCAGAAAATGCATGTGAGCTATGAAAGCACTACAAAATTTGAAACTAAAGCTTTTGAACGACAGTGTAGTTGCAGTTAGCTGTGCACACTAGGCGTGTAATTAACTTAAGTGTAGTCGGTGGGTATGATACGTCGTCGCGATGTCGAACGAAAAAGGCAGTGTAAAATTAGTCTTCATGGTAGCCTGTTTCCCTCAAGATTGAGTCTACTGTCGATGGCAAAGCGTG
>JAQGBB010001716.1:0-12634 GCA_034691745.1 Prismatolaimus dolichurus | reverse complement strand
TACGTGTGAGGTCTGCTGTTGCTATTCTACGTGTTTTCGTGGCTAATCCAAAATCGTGACATGCATAGGAAAACGCAGTTTTGCACGTAAAAACATAGCGTAACGGGCCAATAACAGTGGACGCGCCTGCGGCGCGTCCAAAAAGTGATGTAGGAAAAAACCTAAAATACAAATTTTTCACGTGACGTCATAAATCGATGGCCTCTAATTTCTAATGCACTTTGTCTGCCCTTTATCTTTTCAGTTGACGACAAACTGCTCGCCACAAACGCAGCTTTTTAGATAAACTATAATATAGACGTGTCGGCGGAACGCAGGTGGAGTGAATGTTCGAGAAATGTGAAGAGACAAACTGTATGCAGCAGGAGAGACGCTCGTCATTTGAAAATTCCGTATATCTGCTGGAGTAGTGACATCGATAGCTTAGCGTAGTCGCGTGTCCGGTCGGCTATCAGCTAGCTTAAAAAGCTACCTATATCTAACATAGTGTTTACAATGATGTACATATATCACGATTTGCTACTTTGGAATCAACGCATACCTCATTGATATGGCGAGAGTAGCACGTCAGCTGCTTCGACAGCTTATTCAGAATGTAGTCTTGTGCTATTCTACATGATTGTGCAAGAAGTTATAAAATTAACTTTTTTAACAAATCGCATATTCACAACCGAATTTCTTGAGACTGACTGGACGCCATATGTCAAAATGATGTCCCGAGTTTATGTGGCATTTTGAAGTTTAGCCTAGCAGCCGTCTTATGATAGATATATTTATAAAAATACTTAAAACAATGTATTTGTACCATATAGTGAGATTCCGGCGTTTTTTGTTTAAAAAATTATCGCGAAATGGCTTTTAGTCTTAATGTTGAGACCAAGACGGCTGCTGGGTTCAAGTTTGTTTGGATAGTCTTTCGGAATTTGGTTGTGAAGATTGAACAACTTGCCAACGAAGTTTCTCCACTTGGATTATCGGATATTTTTCTCAACAATAAAGTCAGCTTCTCTGAATACACTTCAAGATACTTGATTGACGACTCATAAGTGACGTAAAAGCTGTTTACATGAAACTATAGTTTTGCACAAAGCATAGCGAAGGCCAAAACAATGCGAACTCTCGCGGTCTTCGTCGTGTTATGCGCGCGCTTCTAAAACGTCAATGACATTAAAAAGGTAAAACAGCTGCAAAACCGTTAATTGTGCAACTCCCTGACGACGTCAAATTCTAACACTTTTCTACCTTGCTGATCTCAGCTGCGTTGCAGCGCACAGTGCGTGCACGATGGCGCAAAACGGCTCCACGCTGAGCCCGGTGCAAAAGCTCTTCGAGCATTTGATGCTAAGCCTTCAAGAGAATCTTATCCCAAACACCCTCTGAATTATCTGTCCGTCGCCGGGCATCGTCACGAACGCCCTCATCATCATCACGTTCGTGTTCGGCGGCAAGGCGCTTCGCGACGTCAACCACTTTTACTGCGTGTTCCAGCTCTGGCTTGCCGAGTTTGGCCTCATGGCCGGTTACTGGTTCACCGGCTGGAAGCGCTTCGGCTACTAACTGAGTGGTGTCGGCGACGTGTCACCCGTCCGGCGCTGCGCCGTTGAGGTCAATTGCAACAAAATCTTTCAGAAGGCGAGCTTCTGTGAAGCGCTCGCGATGTCGCTTGAGCGCATGAGTTTAATCGTGTTTTCGATGCGCTACCGGACGATGACGATTAGGCAACTTTAGATAATTAGCTTGTGCACGTGGCTCTTTACCGTGGTACCGTCGTTGATCGAAGCTGCAGGTGCGACAGAGCAGGAAGAGCCATTCCAGGAGTCAGATGAAGGACATTCGTACGCGGTTTTGACAAAACGTTTTTTGTTGAGTTGATGGATCCACATAATTTTTTTATTAAACGGAATGTATGCTGTTTTTATTTTAAAAGCGATTTTGCCGCTAAATTTTTAGTATTGGTTATAATTTTTTTATTAAATTCACTGTCAGATGAAAGACATCGCTCAAAAAATTTTGCCGACGATGGCTGACGGAACCGTGGAAATCAGCAAATATAAAAAACAAAAGACTGCGCTTTTTTGCAAAACTGCTACGCAGTGCGATGTAGTTCAAGTCCGCAAAAGCGTTTGGGCAGTGTTTGCACCACGTGAGAGATCCGACAGAAACTTTTGCCGTCAGATGAAGGACACCAGATAATTTTCAGTGGAAATTGCATAGACTTGAAGAAATTATAGCCTGAACGGCACAGATTTTGCAAATTTTGAATGTCTATATGTTCAACGTTTATACTTTAGCATATATATGCGATGAAACCTCCACAATTTGTTTCAAAAATGCTTTCCAAAATACTATTTACTGAAAAGCTGGGTGGATCTTACTTAGTGGACGATAACACTCGGCAGGCTCATCAGAGCTTGCACAACGGCTTTCGAAGCGAACACAGCGCTCTTTGCCGTAAGAAAACGCATTCCTGTACGACGCTTGATTTAGCGTCTAAAGAGGAATGTATGCTCACTGAAATGTAACTTTTTAAGAACATGTACCAGAAGTTGCATTTGTCGGCTTTGCCGACTTACTTTTGTGAATCGCAGTAGCGGGACACTAATCCTCGCTGCAACAATATGCTAGCCTCAGTTGTAAAATTCGCAACGTATATCGATTTTTATCATTGGCGGCAAGATTTTATCAGTTGTGTGCAAAGTATTCTTAGACTTTTAGACGAAGCGCTGGAAAAGATGGAAATCGAGGTAGAAGCGAGTTGTGTTCGGTTGGTTTTCGGATTGCGAGGGGGGACATAGTGAAAGTTCGCGCGGCTGCTACCTAAAGAGTGCTTTCTCTACACAGAAGAGGTCTTTCTGTAGAAGTACAAATGTGATGCTGCTGTTTTTCTATATTAATCAAACCTTTGTAAACCACATTTTCAGTTTGTGGCGGACCGCAACCTTGGCCTGAGGAGATATCGCTACTTCTTATCTCTGGCCGTTCTTAGCAATTGCTCTTCGACGTTTGGTGGTGCCAGGAAAGTCATGAACGACCATAAACTTTAAAAGCTGTGTTTGGTCTGTCAAACACACAGCATCGGAGCTGTGTGTGAGATAACTGTGGCGCATATTTCTTTCGATTTTTGACAATGTGGACAAATATGTCGTTGAACTCTTCCTTCATTGTCGGCCTCTGATATATGGTGGCACGAGCCATTCTTAAATGTAACTGCGGCTAGGAATCAAAAACTTAGACGGCATACACGTCGCGCAGACTAATCCATATGTGTATGTCAGCCAACGCGTCGTCCGTTGTCTTGGAGCTTGCCTCATCAACGTCAACACAACATTGCTGCCCACAGCTGATAAAGCTACAGCTTCTCATATTATCTGCCGCTTTTCGCTTCGCAAAGAGCCTAGAATGGGCTCGGCCGCTTCTTCTTCGACCGCCAGCGTCGCAAAAACATGGCAAAACGTCCAGAAGACCTGCTCCCCAAATACTTCAAAACCCCCCGACCCGACAAGGAACGCATCGACCGCCGCCTGGAAAACCGTTCGCATTTTCGTCTCCTCAACGTTCAAAGATTTTGATCAAGAACGCGAAATACTCGTAAAAGAGGTTTTTCCCACGCTCCGCATCTGGTGCGAACAACGCCGCCTCCACCTCGTCGAGTGCGACCTCCGGTGGGGAATCCCGCAGGACTGCCCGAAAGAGAACGTCCTTCGATCCTGTCTCGGCGAGTTGGATCGATGCTTTGAAGACAATGTTCGACCGTTCTTCATCAACATGACGAGCGAACGCGTCGGCTGGATCCCAGGAAAGGACGACGTTCCTGCAGACGTCGTCGAAAGGTATAACTGGATCTTCGGCCTTTCGGTCACCGAAATGGAGATCATCTACGCCGCCTATCGAACGAAGGATCCGAACGCGCTTTTCATGCTTCGCGATCCTGGCTTCGTTCGACAGCTTCCCCCGGACCTAAAGGCAAAATATGTCGAGCTCGGCGTCGAGCCGACGATGAAGCTAAAGAAGCTAAAGGAAATGCTCTTGAAGCGGTTCCCGAAAGAGCAAATCGTGACCTACATGTGCAAGTACGACTCGGCGTTGACGGAAAAGAGCAATGGGTTCACGAATTTTACGACGTTCAAGCAGACGGTGACGGAGTTCTTCCGGCGACGAATCGAAGCGGAATACCCGCTCGTAGAAGGTGGCGATAAGGACGATCCGCTTGCGCAGCTTCAGCACGCGCAGAACGCGTTCATCCTGGAACGCTCGGCGACGTTGATTGGTCGAACGGGAGAGTTGAAGCTGATTGGTGATTACGTCAGCTCGGACATCGCGCAGCCAATCAGCGCGTTCGTCCTTACCGGTGAAGCGGGAATCGGGAAAACGTCGATTATGGCGAAGGCGGTCGTCAACGCCGAAGAGCGGAAGCACGAAGTGTTCTATCATTTTGCGGGATGCACGGCAAACTCAACGGACATCAATGTGATGCTTCTTCGACTGCTGAAGCGCGTTCGAAAGTTGAAAAATTCGTGCGACTCGGAAACCGATAGTGAAGAGATCTCGGAGAGTAGTCAAGATCTTCCATACGCGGTCTATGCAGAGCTATCGAGTCCGACGGCACCGAAGCTCGCGATCTTCATCGACGCAATCGACCAGTTTCACGCTGATGACGCAACGACTGCCGTCCAGCGACTGATTAGCTGGATTCCGACGCGGGGCACTCCGACTGAGAACAAAGCTCCGCCCACGATCCGAGTCGTGATCTCCGTGCTCGATGGGACGCAAGTGAGCAATGCGCTGATTGGACGAAACCCGAAACCCTTCACACTCCCAGTTCACAAGCTGGACGACGAATCGATGAAGGAGATCGTCGAGCAGAGTCTCGGCAAGTACGGAAAGAAGCTCGACGGCGAACAAGCGGCGGCGTTGATGTCAAAAGAGTTCGCGAAGAATCCACTCTGGCTCTGTCTCGCCGTCGAGGAGTTGCGAATTTTCGGGAATTTTCGAAAAATTCTCGAAAAAATAAAAAATCTCCCCGATGACCTCTCGAAGCTGGAGGGCGAAATTTTAAAACGGCTGGAAGGCGAAGAAGAGGGAAACTTGATTGTTGCGACGTTGTGTCTTCTCGAGACATCCGTCGCTGGGTTGAGTGAGCAAGAGCTGAAAGAGATCCTCGGAGGCGAAGCACCGTTCAACACCTATATCGGCGCAGGAGCAGCGTCTACCGTCGCCGATTGTAAGCCACTTTACGACAATAGTGAAGAAGCAAAGAAGTCGACAGGTCACGTGCTCGCCGCCTACCAATGGGCGACGATCTATCGATCGGTCAAGCCGTTCCTTCGACCCTTCGGCCAAAGCGCCGAAGGGCGACTCAACTTCTGTCATCGCTCGTTTGCCGAAGCTGTTCGAAATCGATACACAGCTTCAAGCGCTGGTGGAAAGCGCAAAGACGTTTGGCACAAAGCGATTGCCGCCTACTTCACTCGAAGCTCGGCGACGCAGTCAAGGAAGATCGAAGAACTTCCCACTCATCTCGTCGCCTCCAACGACGTCGACGGGCTGAAAGCGTTCCTCTCAAACTTAGCAGTTTTCGATAGCTACATGGACAACGAAAACTGGCTTCAATTTCTTAAACTCTGGCGAACGTGCTGCGACCTCCGAGAGATGACCTCAATCTACGAACGTCTCCTCGCCGCCGAGGGTCCCCACGTCGAGCCAGGGCAAACTCAATTCTTATTGGACGTTTGCGAGGAGCTTTGCGTGAAGGCGACCCGACTTCAAAAGCTCGTCCTCATGTGCATCCGCTGCTGCCAGTTCGATCAAGCGCGGCGTCTTTATGACGATCTCGAGAAGCTTGAGGGCACGATGGGCGGCAAGGAGGAACGAATGGCCGAAGTGTACTGGATGAAGTCGATGATTCATCACGAGCAGCTTCAGACGTCGATAAAGGACGTTCCGGACGACGCGAGTATCGAGAACCGAGAAATATCGATCGAGTATGCGAAGAAGACGGTGGAAATTCGTGACAAGCTGTACAAAACGAGCCGCTACCAAAAGCACCACTTGGCTCTCACGCTGAACCGACTAGCGTTCATGTACCAGCACTACGTGAAGCTGACGGAGAAGCTGAAGGGGTCGGGAAAGCTGGCGCTCAAAAAAGAGGCGATTGATAAAGCTCTTCCGACCCTCGAACGGAGTATCAAACTTTTTACCGAACTCGGCGAAGCGGGCCGAGTCGGCGGATGCTGGAACACGAAGTATGCGATGAAACTCGAGAAGGAGTACTTTGCGGCGAAGATCCCCGAAACGGCGCTCGAAACCATTTTGGAATCGGAACGGATCATTCGGGAGAACTGCGGCGAGGCGCACTTCTTCCTCCTCGCCGTTTACCATAATTGCGTCCTCCAGTTGCTCGACGAGGCGCGAAATCACCCGGAGGCAAAGGAGAAACGAGTCGGAGAAGCTTACGATTTCCTTAAGAAGTTGTACAATCTGTGCGAGAATTTTCTCGGAATGGACAATCCGCGAAGCCAGGGGTGCCTTCAGTTCTTCAAGGAGAACCAGGAGATCCAGGATGAGGCAAAGAGGCGAGGGTATCCGTTGCCCGCTGGGGTGGTACCGAAGACGATGGTAATGAGCTAAAAAGTATTTCCTCAAATTTTTGGCTGTAAAAATTCAATTTAGTTTGGAGACGATCGTGACTTGCTGGACATTTTTGACGCCGAGCCAGTCGCTGCAGCAATGCTTCCGCAAAGGCGCACTAGTGAAGTAAGCTCAGCCGGGTTTTCAATTTACAAAAGCTTTTTATCGATTTTTTTATCGAATATCTGCCTACAGGCCGTTCCACCAATCGCATGTGTTTGGCCAACAACGGCGCCACTTTCGCAAGGCACTCCGGTAAAGAATACAATCTAAATTTATTTTTAGATCGTATTCTATCGTTTTGTATTCTAACCTGCCAGGCTGTCTCTCCTACCAGTCCAGTGCGGCCAGGGAAGCCGCGTTTGGGGCTTGCGGCCAGGTGGAATCGTTCCGCTTGACGTCCTCCCCTTGCAGGTCCCATAGTCTCGTGGCAGAACCGCAGAAGCGCGGTGTCACAGGCTATGGGGGTGTTCAAACCTTTATAAAGTCAACTCTCGACAAGTGCTGTTGCCGGGAGAGACCCGACGCCTTCTCGGAGGCGGTATGGGATCAAACAAAAAATTCTTTCGTTTTACTCCTGTCAACGTAGTTGAACAAGTGTTTCTTTCTGCAGGATGCGCAGTTTCTCAACGGGCAAGACGTTAGCCCAGGGCTGTTTGGGCCAGCACCTGGAGCGGGGCTGTTTGGGCCGCAGTCGGTAAGGAAAACAATATGCAACGTCAGATGCGTGTCATCATGTAAGGGTCCTTTGCGCTTCTTTTCTTTTTCATAGGAGGCGCAAGACGTTTTGTCGTTTGGGCCGTCTAATGTGCCACTGAAGCCGCAAACGGTAGTGGTGTCTTTTCCAGTAATCGAATTTCTGTTAAGAAGACTTTACCCTCAGTTTTCAGCTTTCATATTTTAAAATTTTAATTTTTTTCAAGTAATACATAAATCCTGAAAAGCAAAACTCTGTGGAACAGTAGAAAAGGGATATTTAGTTTGAAAAGTACTCATGCAGCTACATTTTCTATAAATTACGTTTATTATTTTAGCCATCAAAAGGCGATAGTCAGACGGCGAAAGGCAAGAAGTCGACCAAAAAAGGAAATGACTCTAAGCCTGCTTACATTGCCATGGACATCATGCAACATATATGACAATAGCCGTCGATGTTTAGGAAGGATAAAGCCCGACGCTCAGGATGGCGTATTGAGGAAGATCCCCGATTTCGACCTTGACATAGGTAACGCAATCGCACCCAAAGCCGAGGCGGATGCTGCCGACTTGTGTGAAATGGATCTTACATAATCTGTGTATCTTATCAAACCGATCTTTTCCGCAGCACTTCCGGCGGCTTGGTTGCTGTTTTTGGTAGCCATACCATTTAGAAACCGAAAGCACACGGAGCAGGGTGTCAAGCAATGAAATTGTTATCAGTTTTAGTGATGAACCCATGCTACTAAAGACATCAGTCATCGTTTGCTAAGCTTCTGTAACACATTCAATGAAAAGTTCATTAAAAATAGTTTGTTTTTATGTAGCACCACACATCGAGAAAGTTAAAGATGCACTGAAATATGGAAAATTAAAAGATTGCTAACGAGCTTTTCATTTTAGTTCGCAATATATGTCTGTAATCGGCAGTTTTCAACCGCCAAAATCGGCATTTGCAAGAGAAACATTTTTTGATATTGCACACGACATGTAGGCCGTGGACAGAGAAGAAGCAGCTTTGAATGTTCTGATGGACGAAAATAACCTTATCGTGCCTGTACTGTGTGCGACCAATTAGTGCCATTATCTATTCGTAATTTTAATGCTTCCTTGTTTCTGTGCCTTTATTGCGTCCTGCCACGTGAGTGTAGCTCTAAAAAAAGACGCCAACCCGACGTACTGCTCCAATGCGGACGCCACCGATGGTCCCTGCGCCCCTTAGCCAGGCCAAAAATTGAAAGCTAGCTCACAACGAAAGCTGTTACAGAGTGTTACAACGTGTTCCAGACGTGTGCCTCAAACGTTTGAAAGCAACTTCATCATTTTGTATTTTTTGTTCACGGACGATGGTAGGTGTTCTAGACTGTTCTACAGAATTCCTTCCTGTTCCAGACGCCACAAAACTTACTTCATATATTTTGTTTGACGACAAGATGCCTTTTTGGTCTTAACCAAGTTACCGGTATGGACATTGTTTAGTTGCAGCGCTGTGTGCCTTTCTTGAATTGAATACTGGTTACGTGTACGTATTTTGATTACCGAGCATTTTCCTTCGTGAAAGTAAAAATTTCGTATGCAATTAACTCGATAAAGCGAACGGATGACTGGCGAAAAAGTTGCCTAGTTATGGAAATTTTTGTATAAAAAACTTTACGCGTAGACGTTTACGCGCTGTAGAGAAATCACGTTGCGGACGAGGCTCAATGAGCCAACTTAAGCAGGACGACATATATATCCCTCCCCAATAACATTTGTCTAGTAGAAAAAAATGTTTTCAAGTAAAACGCAATTTCTTAGCTCCGCACTACGTTGACCAATTGCATACCAAATCACAAGCGCACGTCTGAAATTAATACAGGCAAGATATCGCTACAGGCAGTTTTATGCAGACTGTGCAGAAAAGCGAAAGTCACCATTTGTCGATTTATGGGTTTAGCTTCATCGCGTTGTAGTAGGTCGGGTACCGACTTGAGACCGCCTGCCACGCTGGCCTTTCGGCGAACTGCCAGTAGCCTCCACTCGCCGATGGATTTTCCAACGGCGCTTTCTCGGGCGGCAAAATGTTCTGCTTCGAGATTGGCACATCCTTTTCGGGTTCGGGCTTCTCGAAGGGATCAGCAGGTCGGTAAAAATCATCGTCGTCGAGGAGGCTTGAAGCCCAGCCGCAGTGGAAGAACATTAGTCCAAACCAGACGAACACGAAGCCGAGGGGCCACAGCGAGACGACTCTGAAAGCGGGCTTTTACAGTTTTAATTCCCAATTTAAAATTTATTTAAAATTTTTATTTAAAATCAAAACTATTTAGACGTTTTTTCAAATGTGAAACATTATAATTTTAATTACTAGAAGAGCTCAAGAACCCAGTGGGATCCTTCCAAAGAGAGTGCAAGTCTAACCCACTTGAAAAAAAAATACGAGAGCAAACGAGTACAACAAATTTTTAGACCTCCTCAGCGTTAGAAAACGTGTGGAAGGGTTTTAGTAAATCTTAGTAAAAAACTCGCATTTTATTTCTTTTTTACTATTTTTGTTTAACTTCATTCTTAATTATTTCAATCAGGAATGCAAATCCAGGCGACAGAACGACATTAATCATAGACTGCTGTCGCCCGGATTTTGGATTTTTGAAGAAAATATTCAATTGTAAACTAAAAATTTTGTAATTTTTTATCTTTTTGAAAATGTTCGAAAAATTTCGAAAGATGTTGTGAAATTTCTGGATTTTATTGAAAGAGTGTTGTGATATTTGTAATTTTTTATGTCTTTTTCTTGATGATTGTTACTTCTAAATATACGCAATTTTAAAGCACTTTTAGCGACTTGCAAATATGACATAGGTGTGCCGAGAAAACCGGGCGATCCGGGCGACATGTCGCCTTGTCGCCTGAAATGTCGCCCGTTACCCAGATTATTTTTCTGTTGCCCGAATTCGCATCCCTAATTTAAATTTCCTTACTTACAAAAAGCTTCAATCATAAAAATTGTATGCTATCGACGGTAACATATCGCGGAGCTCGGGTCTTCGTAGAAACTGGTAATGTTTACCGCTCTAATTATAATTTGTTATTAATTTGCTGCACAGCACTACAAATCATGTTTGGGAACTTTAGACTCACTAAAGCATAACGCTATGCGAGCACGCAGCAAGATAGTAGTATAAAGCGGAAATTATGTTTCTTTTTCGAGGTAGACGCACTAGCGTCAAACTACGTTGCGATTTAGTGACTGACTTTAAAATGTGTGCGTTGAGACCTTGGATATCTTTCTAATCTAAAATTTCTAAAATCAGAGCTTTCTGAAATCACAGTCAAACGTTTTCCACGCTGCTCGCACTGTTGAAAGTCGAAATGAAACTGCTCGTCCAACGTTGGGTTTTTAATACGACAAGTGAAAAAAAAAATTTTTTAATTTTTTTCCTTGCTGATCTGAATTTTTGGTGAATTTCTTGATTTTTGAAAAGGTACCACATCTTGAAATACCACAAAATCAAGCACCTCAAAAATATCAAATTTTATCGTATTTTCTGCAAATTTCCATGAAACCTCTTGGCAACTATTTTATTTTTGTGATTCTTTTTTGTTTGTTATAGATTGATTTCACGGGCGAAAGCTCACTTACCCGCCATAGCATCGTCCCATGACACAAACGATAAAGGCGATGAGAAGAAAGAGAATTCCGATCGCCGCCATACTTCCGCCGACAATTATCGCTATTTGTCTGAAAAAGATTTCGGACAAAAAGCCGTTATCATTCCGAGTCAGAAAAATCGTCGATTGTCTCTTATTACCTCCCCGGTCGCATCCATTCGTAGATCGGTCGCCAGCAGTTGCAGAACACCGGTGGCGTTCTCCGATAGTACCATTTATCGCTGCGAACACTACGAATAACGGCCATCTCCGGCTAGCGTTGCTGGCGGTGAAAACACTTCAAAACTTTCAGCTGCAGCAAAGAAAACTCCAGTTGCGCAAAATCATCGAACGTCTGGCGAGGAAGCTTCGCGCAAAAGCATTTTTATTCCGATTATTCCTTTCGCTTCTGGCGTCGACGAAGGCCAGGCGTGCTACTAGAAACATTCGGCGCGTTCTGAATGCGCAACAGATTTAGCACGCAGCGCGGGCGCTTTCATTGCATTGTTTTGCTCGAACAGCTTACACGCCACTCGAGCCGCTGACGCTCGCGAAGGAGCTTGCTAGCTGACAAATGTGGAGAAGGGGATTTTATTAGCAGCCCGCCGGACGCAGAAGCGTGCAAGCCTTCACGTTGATCCAATGATGCTTTCATCGCAGATTAGAAGCTTTTTCCATGCGAAATGTATCGATTTTCGTCAGGCGGTGCTACTCGAAATGCACGTTAGCTGAGGGGGATAAACAGAGACTCGTTGTATGGTTTTCTCGCTGTCAACTGACATTAGAAATAATGCATTCACTCAATTTGAACATTGACGAATAGAAGGGTCGAAGAACGAAATGCTAAAAAATAAAAACAAAAATGATTTTTTTTATCTGGGCTGCCTCAAAATATTATTTTCTATTAGAATTTTTAAAGCTAGTCTGACGAAAGGCGTTTTACTTTCCCTATCCCAGGTTTCTCCACAAAAAGCTTGATTTGTTCAAGTGAAGCAGCCAGTCTTACATAATTTGCGTATCGTCGAATGGCGACGAACATATGGTGTAACAATTTCGCGCAAAATTACGGCCAGAACGTGTAAATGTTCTCGTTATATTTATATTGCCACAGACTGCAAGACGTACGTGCAATAGATGCGTCGCACAATACACAACACCCTGGTAAACATTTTGGTACTGGCATTTACAATTTTCTTATTTTGCCCTTTCGCTTTTGAATTTACCATCCGGTTTGCTTCGAGTCGCGTGCGACACGCGGTGTTGCACGACACTTTGTGAGGGAAGTCTAGACTATGTAACTATGCAGATGCTGCAGCAAACCTCATGTATCAATGCTCACGGCAGTCGAAACACGTCAATAGATCTGAAAACGACTGCCTCAAAATTATTCACAGCTAACTTGCAAAAGACACCACGTGAACAACCACATCTTAGAGACACATTCGAGAGATGACTTCGGGGCTGAAATGTTTCTGGAGACGCTGCAGACACTAATTCTGGCATTTGTATTATTTTAATAATTGTGAATTTGAGAATTACATGTCAAAATTAAAAATAAAACATATTTTTTTGGTTTCTTACAAAACATGATTTTAAAAATACCCTCCACTCCAGAAAAACTTGATTAATTTTCAGTCTTCGTTCGCAAGACCACTCACTCTTTAAAGGGTCAAGTAGGTAATTT
>JAQGBB010001715.1:0-12636 GCA_034691745.1 Prismatolaimus dolichurus | reverse complement strand
GGACAAACGTAGTACGGCGACAAATCGTGGCCTCCTTTTCTCTCTTGCTTCATAAACTTATGCTCTAGTGTTTTTTGTGAAACGGCAGGATGCCTTTTCGGCTTTGCCGATTTGCTTGTTTTGAAAAGCTTTTTTGAAAAGTTTTTTATAAGTGAAGCAACGTGTACTGCAAGGCTGATAAAAGTTTAAAAAGGATGTCTCGGTTTTCGCATGCAATGCTGTCCTGGGCTTGCGGGTCTCGCACAGACTGCAAAATAAAATCAATCCGAAGCAACGTTCACAGCCGTTAAGTCCAGCATTGTCTGTATGTCAGTGTCATATTCTTGCACATTTGTCTTAATTTTGACAAATTTATAGTTGGGTAAGAAAGGTGTTTTTCGACGTTGTCGATTCCCTCGCTTCCATCCGCCAAGCAAGCGCGCCGGGTCTTCGGGACATCCAGCACCGCATGATCAATATTACGAAGTTGGCTGAACAAATGCCGACACATATGACAGATCTGACGCATAGGCGTCTTCTGCTTAGTCAGGCATTTCTGCTAACTATGTGGCGTCGTTGGGCGACGAGAAGCTACTTGTACACGCGAAGAGTATGTCGCCATTCTGCATGCGAAAATTATTACGCCACTAGCATTATTTACCGCACTTTAGCTCTCCACGCAATCGAGCGCACACGAGCTTCCTTCAATTCCCAACGTAATGCTAATGACCTCCGCTAGAGATCGCCGTTTATTTTGCTTTCACGCGGACTTCCGCTTTTGGGCAAAAGAAAAGCGCGTAATTGCGAACGCTGATAGTTCACTTTCTTCGCAGAAAAGGCTTCAAAAGCGGGCCAATCGTCGCAGGTGAAGAAGACAACGCCGGTTTTCGATTATTAGACAGCGCCTAAAGCTGTGCGGAACTGCAAATGCAGGCGACGCCCGGCTACCAAACGGTCATTCCGCTGACCGACGAGCACCGTCGAGTATCGCGAAAACGGAAAAGCGCCTGTAGACAGTTCCAGATGATTTGTACAACATGCTTGAACTACTCGTGTGAAATTATCTTAATGCTAATCGTGAGCTTTCTCATTTTCTTCTACGTCGCGTATAACAGTCATAAGTTTTCGCATACGAACGATTGGTCAGAGATCGAGCGGCTAAAAGAAGTCGCGTCAAAGAGCCTCGTTGTAAGTAAGAGGTGGTTTCAAATATCATTGAAAACTTTAAAAGTCTTTATATACCCAATATCTTTCTTAGGACCACGGCAAATAATTTTTAGAATAGATTTTTTTCCAAGAAACCTGCGAAATTGGGCGGAGAAAATATTGAAAATTTCGTGTAAAATTGAGCTGAATCTTCATGGTATTCAAATATTCGCAATTTTGTTTTTATTATGTATTTCGAAAGAAAAATTTTGCTTTTATGTTTAGAACGGAGTTGTAGTTTCTCAAGCTGCTACGATTCTTGCAACAGTCGAGATAACGGTAAAGCCTGCAGAAAGCCATTCGACTACAAAAGTGGGACCAAGATTCTACAATTTGTCAGTAGCGAGTCCAGCGAAAGGTTTGTCAACATGCGAAGATTAATTTTCAGTTTTGAACAATCATTGTGCTTTTGTGAAAAGGTCACTGGCGACAACAGCTGGAGCATATTGCAGCTCACTTAAGAGACTACGCGAAAAGGGATGAGAAATTTCGGTCTGCGGTTAGCGAATACCCTCTTGGAAAAGTGCGCTGGAAAGTGAAATAGAGGATTTTAACTTTATTAATTTTTTTTTAATTTGTTTTCAGATAGTCGATGCCTCAGGCGAAAAATTGGACGATGGAATATTTAGCCTGTCAGTAGACTTTGAATTGCGATCGGCCGAGAATCAGTCAGCAACGCTGAGCGCTAGTTCCGTTCGGGGCAACAGCGCACCTTCGCACACTGTGCAAGAAAGTTTGAGAAATGCTGATGGTGCTCGTTCAAATCAACCACAGAAAACCAGTGACACAGCACACCCTCATCGTGAGTCAAGAATTCGAGTAGCCCTTAAAATTTACTAGCTTGTTTACAACTTCAGCAAATAGTAGAAATGTCCTACTCGAAACACTGGATGAAAAAATTCAGAATTTGGCTTGGCTTTCCCGATAAACATTTTTTTCTTTTTTAAATTTCTGTAGAAGTGGTCAAGCTTTTGAAAAAATTGTGCTTGTGGACTTCCACGTAACCTGCTTATTTATCACTTGTGCAATATAAAGTCGGTTAGTTGTACGCGAGTAAGGACTTTATAATTCAGAATCGATCTTAATTAATTTCACTTTCAGACTTTAAAATCCCTTGGCTTCCAACTACAATGCCTAATTTTGTTTCGTTTCGAACATTCCTGTTCAATGCACTTTCAAACTGCTGCACATTATTGCAGTAACGTAGATTGTGCTCCCATTTTGGCACGACTTCTGTCCGCCGCTGGGGCGTCACGTCATACATATGCGCATGTTGCTTCATGTATGCTTCACTGCAGCACAATCTGAAGACTTATTTTATATTGGAGTATCATAATTTCATTTTGTTTAGAATCTTCGCGCCCAACAACGCTTTCATTCTTGGCATCATCAGCTTCAAGATCGTCTCGTCTGAAGCAGAAAATGACTACGCTGACTGAATGGGTAAACCGGCCTCATGTTCCCAGGATTGTAGAGTTTCAAGCTCGCTCTGGTTCATAGGTGGAAACGTCGTCTAATGTGGCAGCCAAACAAGCCTTGGAACTGGATGAAGTTCGGCTTTTTATTCATAAATGAAATCGCTGTAATACCTTTATTCGTGCAACTGGATCACACTTTCGAAAGAACCTCTAAGAGTAATTGATTGTGTTTGGGTTTGACAAGCCAGATGCCACATGGAACTGTAGTAGAATAAGTATATCTGGACATCGAACGGGTCGAGGAAAATATGTTCACTTGCACGAATGTTCACTTTTAGGCAAACGGTATATTTACCACATGACAGATGTGAGGGAAGGGGTTCACACGGGAACCCCACCTCTTACTCGAACCGTCGGCCCTCTTCCGTCGCTCGTGGAAAAAGGAAACAAAAATTAAATTTTTTCAGAAATGTTTAAAAATTTTTAGACTTTTTCGTGAATTTTTCGAAAATTTTGCCTTTTTGGTCGAATTTTCAAACATTTCGAACTTTTTAGGTGAAATTAAAAAAAACCAGTATTTTTACCGCAACCTGCTTCGTGGTTGAGATATGCGACACGAAAGAGGGTGACGGGACTCCGAAAACGCGTTCACTCATGCAATATGTTCACTTATAAATGTCCACTTATGCATACACTTACGTGTGCATATATTTAGGATTTTTACCGTGACCGAGGGACAATGTCTACTGATGCAACAAGTACACTTATGAAGAGTCGAGTTATTCCTACTGCACTGTATATACGTGTTGCGCAGGAGTGGATGCACAGCAGCTTTGGCGAGGAAAATAGTTTAGACAGCAGCGACCGAGAATATAGATACTAAAACTTTTACAGAAATGGTTGCTAGAGTCTCCTCTGTGTGATAAACCTTCATGTCAGGAGTGGCAGCAGCTATAAAAGCATTACTCCTTCGTTTCACACTGTCGTGCAAGTTCTTCGTCGTCTAAAAACCGCTTATTTAAAATTCACATTCTACGGTGCTTATGAGTTCCAGCACTAGTTTCGCGATTATTGACTCAGCAACTACCTCAGATGTTTGCACTTTTTGTTAGAGATTTGTGATACATTTTTCAATACCTCATCTCCAACAAGTCGCTACACAACCAAGTCAGCCTCTTCAAGCAAATGGTAAAATTTCTTAGGAGCTTCGTGCCGTGTCTAACGTTACTCTAATTTACCTTTGGTACGAGGAAGAATATTGCCATTATACTCTAGATCTAAATCTCTTAAGCAGCCCAAACAGGGCCTTCTATCGTTTTGACGGCTAAAAACCTTTTAAACACACGCGATAAGACGGAGAAGCAAATAGCCTTCAGCTGTTTTTTGGCTTTAGCGGTTGTTTTCCAAGGATTTTCATGCATAAATTTTAGCACTAAAAAGGCCAAACGCATTTCTTATTATAATGAGGAATATCTATCATAATTAACCTTTTTAATTTCATTTCTTCCAGAACTTCACGTAGTTTTTATTTAGTTGAATTTCAGACCACCGCAAAATGGTTATATAATGAGAGATCGCTATAAAGTTCAAAATCAACAGCGAGGCGCCGAGATTGAAACAGAACTCAGCTCTAAGCTTTGTCACAACAGAGGTCGATAAACTGCAGATACACATTTCGGCGTCCTGTGTTAAAATATTCTCAACGACGACCGATTGTGGGTATGCTTGGTATATATTTCACACAGTCTAGTTCAATGCGCTTCCAGTAAGACTAAATGGAGTCAGGGAAGGACATGATGAAATTCGTCAAGTCGAAACGGCAAACTTAGGAGAAGATATTGAAGAAAAAACTTTCGAATTTACGGTTTCCTAAACACCTGGAACACTCGGAACTACGCTGAAACAACTTCTGTGGTCGCTCGTTAATTCTAGACTTACTGAGGAAGGACTGGAGTGAAATCAAGATGGCAGTTTGCCCAGGAAAATTATAACCTTTACGCGCAGGGTGCACACGTGGGCCGACAATTCCGAGAAGTCTTGACTTGCCAAAAACACGAGCACAGACATTGTTTAAAGCAAAGGAGACTGCCTACCCCGGAGAAAATGAGATTATTTCATTCAGCTTAGGTAACCGTTTTTTTGGCTTGCAGGAGAAACATGAAAATTTCAAACTTGAAAGTATTTGAGATTTGAATTCTCCCCATTTTCGCATTCAATCTGCTAAGTTCGGCGGCGGAATTGGAAGCAAACGTCATCGCTTATTACCTTACTTTGCGCGCCTTTCGATTCAAGAACTCCAAAAACGCCGATTTCCAAAGCACGCAAAGACGTAAAACCAAATTATCTGGGGGTTTTCAAGTTTTTCCTGGACGCGAACCTTCTAGATCGATATGCCCAACAGTTCAGTATCTCTCCGAGCTGCTGCGAAATGAGTTTTCACGATTTTTAATTTTTTTTTGTGATAGCGCTGGACCTTATCGCGCAGCTGAGGCAGGTGTTTATTGCAATAGGGAGTTTGAAATTTCTATTCCACGCGTGTTTAGCTGCAGTCTTTCAATGCGGAGATCGCGGAAATGCTCTAGTCACCGCTACGTGTTTCTCATGTAACAGAGATACAATGTAACAGATCACAGTTTAGGGCGAGTACCCTACGATTTCGTGTCAATCATCACAACGATTGCTAAGCAAATGATAGGAACTGCTACAACCTCGCTCTTGTCAGAATATTAAATCTGCACTGCCTACACAATTTGAATTTCTGTTTGTTTGAAACTTCAGAAAGAAATAAATCCACTACAAAACTGTTAGAAGTATAAAAGCAATATCTCTGGTTTTGTACGCAGTGCTGCCTGAAGCTTGCGGATCGCGCACAGAATGTGGGATAAAAGCAATCGGACGAGGCGTTCTCAATCACTCTATGCAATATCGCTTAGATCTCAGTCTGTTATTCGTCATAGTTGCCTGAATTTTCATAAATGTATATCTAGACCAGAAAATGAATTTCTCGACGTTGCCGATTCGTTTGCTTCCATCAGCCAAGAACGCACGTCGGCGTCTCTCTTATGTGAGCACCGCATGATCAATATTACTAGATTGGCTGAGCAAATGCGACACACACAGGTGACAGATCTTGATGTGCACATCTTCTAGCTTAAGCATGCGTTTCTCCAAACTATGTGGCGTCTTTGTCTGACGAGAAGCTACTTGAACGCGCGAAGAACACGTCGCCACTCCGCATGCGAAAATTATTACGCCACTAGCATTATTTACCGCACTTCAGCTTTCCACTCAATCCAGCGAGAATGAGCGCACACGAGTTCTCTTCAATTCCCAACGTAATGCTAATGACCTCCGCTGGAGATCGACGTTCATTTCGTTTTCACGCGGACTTCCGCTTTGAGGCAAAAGAAAAACGCGTAATTGCGAACGTTAGCAGTTCACATCGTCCTTTTCGAAAGATGCTCCAGAAAGCGCGCCAATCGTCGCAGGTGAAGAAGACAACGCCGGTTTTCGACTATCAAATAGCGCCGGAAACTGTGCGGGAGCTGCAAATGCAGACGATGCCCGGCTACCAAACCGTCATTCCGCTGACCGATGAGCACCATCGAGTGTCGCGAAAGAGAAGAAGCGCTTGTCGGCAATGTCAGACAATTTGTAGCACATGCTTGAACTATTCGTGCGAGATAATTTTGATGCTAATCGTGAGCTTTCTCATCTTCTTCTACGTCGCGTATAATAGCCATAAGTTTTCGCACACAAACGACTGGTCACAAATCGAACGGCTGAAAGACGTCGCATCGAGGAGTCTCGTTGTACGTAAAACGAGTATTCCCAAATATCCTTTGAAATTTCCAAAGTATTTTTAAAATAACCAATGTGTCTTTTAGTAGTGCTGCAGCATATTTTTAAATCTTAGGTTTTGAACTGATTTTTTTTCCGACAAAAAATTGCCGAACTATTTCAGCAAATGAAAAATAAAATTTCGTGCGAAATTGAATCGGTTATTTAGAACGGAGTAGTAGTTTCTCAAGCTGCTTCTATTCCCGCAACAGTCGAGATGGCTGTGAAGCCTGCGGATGATCATTCGATTACCAAAGTTGGACCAAGATTCTACAACTTGTCAATAGCGAGCCCAGGAAAAGGTTTGTCAGCTCCAGAAACTTGACTTTCTGGCGTGACTAATCACTAAGCTTTTCTATGAAAAGGTCACTGGCGGCAGCAGTTGGAACATATTGCAGCTCACTTGAAAGACTACACGAGACGTGACGAGAAATTTCGGTCTACGGTTAGCGAATATCCTCTCGGAAAAGTAGGTTGAAAAGCTTCTTTTTACACAATCATGAATTTTCATTGACTAGATTTTTTTAGATTGTCGATGCCTCTGGTGAAAGACTGGACGATGGAGTATTCAGCCTAGTGGTAGACTTCGAACTTCGATCGGCCGAGAATCAGTCAACGCTGAGCGGTAGCTCTGCTCGAGGCAACAGCGCAGGTCCGCACAGCTTTCAAGAGAGCTCGAGAAAGGCCGATGGTGCGCGTCGAAATCAACAACAGAGAGCAAGTGGCATAGCACATCTTCACAGTGAGTAAAACCTTGGGGTAGTCCATTAAAATTTTCTCTGTTTTCCACTTTTGGCAAAGAATAAAAGTGCTCCGTTAGTAGAAACACTGAATAGAAAAATCGAACTTTGGGCCTGGGTTTTTCGATAAATAATTTTTTAATTGCCTAAAAGGTTGCCAAGCTTTTGTAAAAACTGTTCATACGGTACTTATCGCTTATGCAATACAGCGCCAGTACGGTTACTTGTAGGCGAGCAACGAGTTTGTAATTCAAAGCCGAGCGTATTTGATTCTGCTCCCCGATTTTTATTGTCTCAGCTTGTAGCGATTTTTGTCAACAAGACAGAGACAAGACAAATCGTCTTTGTCCCAGGGTAAAACACGACTGCGACAGGACAAACCTTTGTCCGGACCGCGAAAGATAAGACAAAAACAAGACAAAAATTTTACAGACCCTGAAAGACAAGACAAATTATTGCCGACAGACAGGTTTTTTGTCTTGTCTTTTGGTTTAAAAGTGGCCGAAATTTGTAAACATTTTGCACGAAACTTTCCAAAATTTCGACTATTTTGGAGCAAACTTTTAGGGGCTTCCATCTTTGGTAAGAATTACCACACGTATTTTTTCAAACGCTATTCAAAACGCGCTTCACATTAGTTCCACTTTTGCCCTGCAATCTGCAGTATTCGATGTGAAGGTAAAAAACCTAGAGTCATTGTAAATTCAGACCATTCGAGCAGTGAATATCTTTCAAACAAAAATCCGGAATTTTTAGCCCAATTGTTAAGGGAACCAAGCAAGCCGTAGAAAAAAAAATCGTCCGGAAGTTGGACGATTTCAGCAGTCGGCATGTCGGTTATATTTGATAGTGTTGCCTATTCAAAGTAGCTCCAATTCCTGGAATCCGGCAATTCCAATGGGTTTTTGAAAAACAGATATGATCTCTTGGCTTCACACTACAACGCCGATTTTTTTTTGTTTTTGAACGTTGCTGCTGAATGCACTTTGAACCTCTTCTGGATATTATCGCAGTAACGTAGATTGTGCTCTCATGTCGGCCCGACTTCTTTTCATCGCTAGGTTATGCCATGATATATATTCCCAGGTTGTCTCATTTATCTTCTACTGTAGTACAGTGTGAAGAATTATTTCATATCTCGGACTATCGTAATTGCATTTTTGTTCAGAATCGCCACGCCAAACATCTTCACAGTTCTTGTCCTTACCGTCGTCAAGATCTCCTTCTCCGAAACACAATACGGCTGCACCGACTACCTAGGTATCTGCATCATACTCGTGGATTTCTGGCGTATCATTCTTGCTCTGGTCTGCAGATGGAAACGACGGCTAACGTGTAAAACGAAGCTTTGGAACTGGAGAAAGTTCGGCGTTTTATCTATAAATGAAATCTTTGTAATACCTTTGCTCGCGGATCTGGCTGCACACTTTCGAAAAACTTTAAAAAAATTAGTTTGCGTCTGGGACTGACAAGCCCCGATACGTGGAACTATACGCATTGCGCACAAGAAATTAATGCACTGCGGCTTTCGTTAGGAACATCTCAAACAAGCCAATCACAAAACGCGTGAGTCTTTGCAAGCGAAGAGTAAACTTTCTCAAAGAGTTTGTGCCATGTCTAACATTGCTCTAATCCAAATGTTCGTCATTGCCTCGGAATACTGCCAAAATATTGTAGGTCTGCAACTTTGTATGCATCACGAACGCGGCTCTCTATCTTTCTCAGCGATAAAGAAATGTTAAACAAATACACGCGGTTAGAAATATAAACAAACACCCTTCAGCTATTTGTTGGTTTTACTGTTGTTGTTTTCATGCATAATTTTGAATACTAAAAGTCAAACGCATTTTTTTCAAATGAGGAATAACTCTCATAATTAGCCTTGTTCGTTGCATTTCTTTTTTTCTTCACTCAGTTTTTTCTCGAGTAAGAACTTTAGAGACCCGGCACAGGAAGCGTAGAAAGACACCTAATCAAGACCTACATTGTGTCGGGGGAATTCGTCCCCTGCCCCCCCCCCCGAAACCCTTTTAGACAGGACAGTGGTACTCCCAGAGAGGGAATTAAATCGCAAAATTGTTTTGCAGTCTTTGCCATTTTTTTGAATTTTTACAAATTTTTTATTACAACGTTTATGTGCAAAGTGCGTTTTACATGAAAAGTCCAAATCATGACCCCAGTCCTCGGGCCTCAAGTGACCCAAAAAATCTGATTTTTTATTAAATTCACCTGGACCGAGTGGGTGCTGCACACGAAATTTCAGCTCGGTCTGTGCATTCCTGCAGAAGCTAAACTGAAACAAACAGAGTTACGAACAAAGCAGCCGCATAACCACTTTTTTCGCCGACGGCGTAGACTACAAGTTTGCGCAGGCTACGCGTCCGCAAAGGCGATTAAAACAGTGCTTTTGTTTGGCGTCGAAGCCCAGCGAGGCTGATGGATATGCGTTATCAGATGGCAGGGAATCCTAAAAATCGAAAAACCCTTGACATTCGAAGAAGTCACATTTTGCTCGCAGTGGACAGCATTAGAGTTGGCTTTCTTCACACAATCACAACAGCTAGTAACATCCGCAAACGAGATACGAACGCGGAAAACCTAATTAGCTCTTCCCTGCGTCGTTTCTCATACATCGAGCGCTAATGTGAGAATTATTATTCCAGTAAGCAATAATTATACTTCGTGTACACTCACAGCTGCGAAGTCTCTCAAAGGCCTCACCGCTAGTTGTGATCTTGATAAGCCGAAATTATGAGCTAACACATAAAAGTATCGGCATTTATTGACAATCGCGAGAAATTACGCTGCTGGCTGCAGCTGATAATGAACGGCAGAGGGCGACGTGAAGTTCAAGCTGAATCATTCAGAACGCTGCGAAAATGGACGGCAACGCGGACGATTTTATACTTGATCAAGCAGACTATCGATTGCACGAATTTAGTACGTTACAGCTTACAGTCTGGTGCGTTCTCTACGGCTGCGTTTCGATCATCTCCGTCGTTGGAAACGTTCTCGTTGCCTACATTTTGGTTTCGAAGACGCATCTGCAGTCGGCGACAAACTGCTTCGTCGTCAACTTAGCAATTGCTGATGCGCTAACCGGTAGGTTGCTGCTGCGCGAGAAAAACGCAGTTGGAACAGTAATTTTTTGAAGTAAAAATAATTTTTAGCCTATAATCATGCAAAATACAGTCGTTCCCATCTAGCGCATGTGTAATAGGCTAGTCTGAAATTTGAATCAATTGTGTGGGTTTTTGGTAATTACGTGTTTGCGCTGTCGCAACCATGTGATGTGATAGGTATTTAGTTTACTTGCTAAGCTTGCGATAAAGTTTAGACGAAATTCTTTGGAAAATACTTATTATACGAAATTTCGTTGAAAATGTCAAATGATTTCTCAACGGTGAAACAGTTGCAGGTTTTTATAAGCTCCGGCTTTGTTTGCCCCTGTTAAAGAGTTGTTCTAAAGTTGTTTCGTTGAATTTTTTCTAAGTTTGAGCCTCTCTCTTTATGTGCGGCAAAATACACAGCAGGCCAATGCACTAAAACGGGCGACAGCTGGTCAGAAGGAAACTGACTTGATCGCCGAGTTAACTTTTCGCTTTGTAGGTTTGCTTGCAATTCCGTTCAAATTTCAAGCCGCTCTTCTCCAAGAGTGGCTCCTTCCAGATTTTATGTGCGCTGTGGCGCCGTTTACCGAAACTGTCTCATTGTCGGTGAGCGTTTTTACGCTGACCGCAACTGCGATCGATGGTGTTCGCGTGATAGTGACGTCCTCGTCGCCTATGAAGCTGGCTACGGCAAAGCTTTTCGTATGCCTAATATGGGTGTTTAGCGTCGCATGCAGTGTTCCATACGGTGTCGGCCATAGCGTTCTCTACATTCCGGCGGATTTCTTGAACTGGACCACACGAGGAGAAAACGAAACGGTCGCATTTTGCTTGCCGTCGAATTCGGATGAGTACTCATGGAAAGTGTATAACATCTACCTGACTCTCGTTCAGTACTTCGTTCCCGTCGTGATCGTTGACGCGGCGTATTGCTTCATCGCTTATAAGGTCTGCGTGACCAAGTCAGCTGAACGCAATAATAGACGGGTGAGTAAGAAAACTTCACCCTGCATTCAGTTTGTTACAGTGTTCAGAAGTTATTCGAAAATCATTTTAAGAAGCAATTTCGTTGAAATTTCACTTTAGAAGCATCGGTTGCTGTCAACAAATAATCTTTTAAATCTTAGCAAAAGCTGTAAGACAGTCAAGAAAAGTGAAACATCGGGAAGTGCATACATATTTTTAAATCTATAAGTCCGTCTGTGTTCGAACCTAAATTATTTTTATCTAAATTATTCTGAACACTATTCATTCAACTTCTCGTTACATTTGCTTCTCTATGGTTTACTCATTTATTTGTTTACCGTTTTCTAAAGCAATAAATCTAAATTATAAGTCCAATGAGTGGAATAAACATGCATACATTTTCAGGTAGTGAAAATGCTTGTCCTAGTCGTCGCTTTCTTTACCTTTTGCTGGCTTCCGTACGAGACCTATCTCGTACTCTGTGAGGTTCACCCAAACATAAACAGGTACGTAATCTTAACTCTGGTTTTGTTACATTATAGCACAGCAGGTTCGTTCAAAATCATTATTTTCCGTACTAGGTACACGTACATCAAGGATATCTTCTTCTGCTGCCACTTTCTTGCGATGTCTAACGCGTGCGTCAATCCCGTCGTCTGCGCCATTTACAATGTGACGTCATTTCGTCGTCCCTACAAGCAGTCAAATCTGGACATTTATATTTTTCTCTCATATTTTAGGAGAAGTTCCAGCAAGAGTGTAAGTGGATGATTCGACGCTGTTGCCTTCGGCGCTCAACGCCGACAACCACGGTCGATCGGTGCGAAACGCTTGAATGGCGCGGAGAAATGAAGTACATCACTTCGATGGCGCGCAGCTCACTGTCGCTAGTTGAAACGCACTGCCGACTCGAAAAATCGTCTGCAACTTTTGCTGCCGCTGTTGGCCACGCGAATACTCTTCATTGTGTTATGTCATCCGATGAGAGCGATGTTGAGGTCATTGTTTAAACGGGAGATCTGATGGCTATTGAGCAAATTTCATGCATGAAAGAGCGCAGAGATGCATCGCGGGAATGGAATACATTTTGCCCCCTGCAAGCTGTAAACTACAGCTTAGCGAATCACCGAACTGGCTCTGCTAAATTACAATTGACTTAGTAGCGAAGGAAACCATAGCAGCGCTTACACGAATGCATTGTTATCGCACCTGGGTTTGCATACAGCCGAAGAATTAAATTCAATGAGCGCCTATGGGTACGCGTCATAAAAATTTGACAAAAATTTCCACTGAGAGTCTGATACAAGTAAATCGGCAAAGCCGAAAAGGCATCCTGCCGTTTGACAAAAAAAACACCAGCACATACGTTTTTGAAGC